>JBBJLR010057739.1:0-11473 GCA_037577145.1 Brachypetersius gabonensis
ATATATAACACACAAAGATCATTCAGTGTGCTTTACATGAATAGACCAAAAATAAAATAGAAGAAATAAAAGAATACTAATAAAATCAATAAAAAAGATTGAAAGTGCAGTAGAGGTGTAGATATTTAAATAACATGGGGGAGAATAGCGCAGTTTTTGCAGCTTTTTAAAAAATCTGATATTAATGGGCAGTTGGTTGGACAGCATAGTCGATAAACATCATTTCCTAAAGATGCCCCATTTTTTTAAGCTTGACTTTGATGCAGAATCACAAAAATGATCCCACCTGGAGCTAAAAACTCCACAGAGCTCCCCCTACTGACTGTTTTTGATTTCGTTCATTGATCTGGTGCATGTTTGCTTTCCTGTTGACCTATTTTTGGCTTGTTAGAGGCAAGGCAGGTTTATTTTCACAGCATTTCCTTCTACATGGAGGACTTTCAGTATTCTTTACATATATAAAATAAGTATAAAAGTACAGCAAGCAAATATTAAAAAAAATAAATAAAATCAGTATAGAGGAGCAAAACTAAGGTCTAAAAGAAGTTAAACAAAAGTAAATAAATAAATATAATGAATGTATTGACTTTATGAGCAAAGACTGGGGCAGACCTGATCTTCATAGTGACCCTGGTTAAAGATCAGAGGTTCCACGTCTGAAGTGTTACATTTTGAATTGACTCACAGTTTGGAAAGTTTGCTTATTGTACATACATCAACCAAATATGGCTAAAACACTTTCAAATGTATATATTTTTCAAGGAATGACTTGTGTTTGTTTGAAAAGCTGCTTCTTCATGTGCAGAACGGTGGAGAACCTGCCAGCAGAAAGTGGGGCAGCAGCCTCAACATCAAACAGACGGTTCACCTGAACCTCATTTCAGATCGTGTTTGAGACGCAGCCGGGCTGTCACTGCTGCTCTGACTGGGTCTGAGAAACTGGCTTTTGGGGAATTTGGGAGAAAGCAATGGTGTTGATGAATCTAACTGCTGTTCAAGTACTTTGCAGGAGGTCGACCATGCAGAGGAGCTCAGAGGGACCATCGGAAGCGAGGTAAGGCCAACTAACAACTAACAGATTCATCCATTTGTACCAAATAATTTTGGAAATATTGTTCTGTATTTAAAATAGTGGCCAGAATAACTTCGGTAACTTTTCAGAAACATTTAACCCTTTAATAACATTTAAAATGTCCAGATTGTTTATTTTCGGTGGATAAACTGTGAGTCTTCTGAACTGTTCACCCAATCGTGAAACTTCATGTGCCTTATAATATGTATGTGAATATGGAAATATGGAATTAAATATGTACTTATATATGATGCATTTTACGGCCCTAAAGATGCTAAATTGAGACCGTCTCTGAAACTTCAAATGCTTATTAAATGAAAGAAAAGATAAAAACAGACAAACACACAAAAACACTTAAATGTCATTTAAACACTTGAATTTGGAAACAAATGGTTTTTGTTTTTGTTCCCTTCCTGCAGGCTGGTGCTGGCGAGTTTCTGCAGTGGTGTTTGTTACTGTGGTCGTCTGGTTCCAACTACAAGGTGATTTTCGGATCTGGAACAACACTGGTCGTTCAGGCTCGTGAGTAGATTTCATTCTTTTTTTTTAAAATTATATCCAGTATGAGTGTGATGTAAATTACTTTTGAACAAATTATGGATTTTAGTAGGAGTGTAAAAATACAGTTGACTCTATTCAGGGTTTACAGTTTGACATGCAATACACTTAAAGTAATCTGAAACAATGGAATATTCTCACAATATTTAGAATTAAATTTAAATGAAGGAAAATGGCTTGTTGATTTAGCTAGTCTGGGTTTAGTACGACCAACAATTTAATAAATAAAAGAACACTTACACATATTTGAATTGCATATTGCAATATTTGAATGTATTGTTACACCCCTTGCAGATAAGATAAACCTTATTAGTCCCACAAGTGAGAAATTTGCATTGCTATGGTAGAAGGTGGACAGATCAAAGGTAAGAGGAACGAAACCATGTGTGTTTGTGATTACATATATACATACTCATACTCTGTTGATGCAAAGTGAATATACAAATATACATATATACATTTATATACATATAAACGTTTATGTATGTATAAATGTAAATTTTTATATATGTATGTGTATGTGTTCTTAGTTAATGTATTAGTGTGTCATGTTGTGTGACATCTGGCACTTATGGTAAACTGATCTTTGCCCCTGGAATCAAGCTTCATATTGACAAAAGTGAGTTCAATATTTAAATATTAATCTGAATATAACTATTCGTGTTAACTAATAATTATTAACACTTTTACACATGGAGTCTACTAACATTTTCAGTTATTAAAATAGTTTTTTCGACTAAAGCAGCTAATCAATTGATCAAATGAGTTGATAAATCAATCAAACTTAAATAAAAACAAGAGTACTCCATGATTCTTTTGGCATATATAATATATAAAACTGCCATTTAGCAATGAATTTACCAATTTCACATGTTTCTACTAAAACCAGTTACAACTCACGACTCCTGCTCCGCTTTTGGGTAACCTCAGGCTAGATGATATAAGCAACTAGATTTTTGTTATGGTTTGTACATAAGTGTGACTAAAGGAAATGAAAAGATCATTTTTGGAAATGGAATTAAATTAACTGTGGAATCACGTAAGTACATTAATCGTTCCTTGGATGTGCCATGAAGGCTAACAGATCTGGGAATGATCACTAACTTCCCCATTTACGTCTGCTTTAAAACTGCAGCTAGTGGAAAAAATTGTTTTAATCTTAATCCTGCATGCAAATACAAAAACATTTAATTGTGCAGAATTGCTTTACATATTACTAATCAGATAAAACAATTGTATTCAGTATTTAATGCTATGGGGAAAACAAAAATAACACTATAATGTTCCTGGACTGTTAAGAGTTTGGATATTATATTTAGTATTGAACAATAATAAGTAGATATAGCCCTAAAACTGTACACGGTGTAATAATGGTAAGCCATCCCACTGTCACACTGAACATTCAGGCTGGTGAGAGGTTTTGAGACTGGAATAAACCTCTGTGTGAAAACTGGAGGAGCCAATAAAATAATATTTGGGAACGGAACTAAACTGACAGTGGAGACGCGTAAGTTCTGTTTTAACATATTGATTGCACAGTAAAAAAACAATGAAAGTTTACATGTTGTTCTTTGAAAAAAAAAAAAGACAGGTATGAAACTTGAGAAAATATGTAATCTGGAGAAGCCTTGTTTGTTTACTGAACATTCTTGTAATACATTATAATTTCAGCTGATTAATCTCTTCTATAGGTGTGGATTAGTCAAACTTAATGTATTGGAATCTTGTGTGCTGGTTATGAAATTTGACATAGTGGCTTAAGCACACATGCTTACATATTTATACATATTAAAATCTGTATTTATGTTTCTTTGTATTTGTTCTATGTTAAATAGCGATTTTACTGTTAAAACTGAAAAGATATTTTTACTGACTGACGTTTGCAACATACTACATATAATGTATGTAATGGTTTTACAATTTCAGTTTTGTAGTCATTATCACAGTGTGTGGGCAATTTTGTTAGTAAGGTTTTTTGTTTTTCTAAAACAGGGCTCAAGGATATAAATAGAAAAAAAACAGAACTTAAGCAAGACTGTCAGCTTTGTTACAAACTTACAATTAAATTTACAACCCACTTACATTTTTCTGACCTTCACTAAGTTGAAAAATCATATAATTGTCAAGCTTCAGCAGGACAGCATGTTTGTGCTGTGGGGTAATGTGTGAATACTGGTGGCAACAGAATTATTTTTGGCAAAGGAACTCGGCTCTTTGTTGAAGCAGGTAACATTATTTAGTGTTATTTGTTTTGTATTTTGAAATGTATGTGGGAATATATTATAGCAAATTTTTGTGTGTGATATTGCTGACCTACGAACTTCCAAATAATGTAACATTATTCCCCCTGATTCAAACTCTCACAAACATGAACATCCTAAAGCATTTTACATTTAAATACATAACAATAAACCAGCTCAGATCAACAACTCAGTCCAAAACAGTGTGGATATTATTTTTAGTATTACACAATAAGTAGATATAGCCTAAAACACATAGCCTGTACACGATGTAATAATGGTAATCCATCCCACCGTCACACTGAACATTCAGGCTGGTCAGAGGTTTTGAGACTGGAAAAAACCTCTGTGTGAACACTGGTGGAGCAAATAAAATCATTTTTGGGAGCGGAACTCAACTGACAGTGGAGACGCGTAAGTTCAGTTTGAACATTTTGACTGCACAGTAAAAAAAAACAATGAAAGTTTACATATTGTTGTAAGACAAATGTAAACACAAATTGTTTTGTGAATAAATTGCAGTTGTATATTTTAAGAACTGTACGAAACATGAGAAAATATGTAATATGGGAAAGACTAGTACGTTTACTGCAAGAAATCCTTGTAGTACATTATAATTTCAGATGATTAATCTCTTCTATAGGTGAGGATACCCCATTTAACAACTAATAGTTTAACTAATCAAACTTAATTGGAATCTTGTGTGCTGTTTATTAAATTTGACATAGTGGCTTAAGCGCACACAAAATGACCAAACAGCATTCAGCACACCAAGATAATATATATTTATACATATTGAAATCCATAGTTAAGTTTCTTTGCATTTGTTCTATGTTAGTGATTTTACTCTTAAAACTGAAAAGATATTTTTCACTGACTGATGTTTGCAACATACTATATGTAATGTATGTAATGATTTTACAATTTCAGTTTTATAGTCATTATTGCAGAGTGTGAGCACTTATTTGTAAATAAGTGCTGTAGTTTTACTAAGCCAGGGCTCATAAGGACATAAATAGCAAAAACCCAGAACTTATGCAAGGCTGTGAGCTTATGTACAAATTTACAATGAAATTACAGATTTAAATTTACACCCCACTTATATTTTTCTGACCTTCACTGAATTGAAAAATCACAATTGTCAAGCTTCAGCAGGACAGCAGGTTTGTGCTGTGGGGTAAAGTAATGTGTGAATACTGGGGGCGACAGAATTATTTTTGGCAAAGGAACTCGGCTCTTTGTTGAAGCAGGTAACATTATTTAGTGTTTTTTGTTTTGTATTTGTATTGAAATGTATGTGGGAATATATTATAGCAAATTTTAGTGTGTGATATTGCTGACCTACGAACTTCCAAATAATGTAACATAATTCCCCCTGATTCAAACTCTCACAAACATGAAGGTCCTAAAGCATTTTACATTTAAATCTGAGTAAAATGAAAACTAAACAGTTCTAAAAAGTATCTGTGTGCTACTCCAACTAATTGTTTGCTACCAGCAAAAGGTGTTGCAATGTATTGTAGTATCATGATACTGCCAAGCAGAAAATGTAATCATTCATTGTAGAATATAAGCAATCTATTAATTATGATATTTAATGCAACTGCAGTGACTATAGAGTTAAACCAGCCAACTTAGAGTTAAGTCCAACACATTCATTTCATACACTACTCCAAACAAATACTGCCAGAACTCAAACCATGTCCTAAATATTGTGAGAGTATTGAGCTGTGAACTTGTAAATGGAATCAAATTATAGCCTGATGCTACCAGCGGGTATTAAAAAAAAAAAAAAAAAAAATTAGAGAAGTTATTTGATTAATGGAAAAAGTAAAAGTACATGGATGTTGTTAGTGAGAGAATGAAAACCAAACAGTTCAGTAACTCAATAAAAATCCTTCAAACTAAAATAATCATAACAAATAAGCAAACTAGTCATCTGATGTTTCACAGGGGAGGAATTTATTTTATTCAATATTTGAATGCCAGTTAAAACATAAATAGAATCAATAAATAGAAATGATCGGTGATTTTATATATAGATATACATAGAGATCGGACAGAGATTAGATGGACATACACAAACATACATATCCCAAACATACATATGTGTGTGTCAATATGTATATATATATATATATAAAAATCATATGTAATATAATATATACAGCCAAACTCGTGAGATGGCCGTTGGTCAGGAGTAGTATTTGGTCAGGAGTGTTCCTCAGTGTGAACACTGCTGGGGCAACAAAGATCCTGTTTGGGAGCGGGACCAGACTGATGGTGCAATCTAGTAAGTTTTATCTTTGGATTAATTTGATACAGGACAATATAAAAAAGGAGGTGCATCATTGATTGAGTATATAGTGAATAATATGCCGGATATTGGTTGTGTATGTTATATTGTTAAATACCGGATAATGTCTTCATATTCCTTAACAATTCTTTCCAGTCTACGACTCTTGGCAGTTCTGACAAACTGGTGTTCAGTCATGGCATCAAGCTTTTTGCTGTAAAACGTGAGTTTGCGTTTTAATGACTTTTGTAACATATTTCTTGTAAGACATTCACAAACAGGCGTCTTTGATCGAACCAAGCTCCCTAAATAGGAATATTTAAATGAAAAAAATTAATATTCAAATAAACAACTCCTTGGTAATATAAGAACAATCAATGATGCACCTAATAATCCTCCATTGAAAAATAATGTGTTTTTTGTAATGCATTCAAAACCTGTTCAGTTCACAGGGGCGAGAACATTGTTCTAACTGGACATAAAACATTTCTCTTTGTAGTATTTGAGATTCAGATAAATCATAAAATTACTTTAACAGTAGCTTACAACAAAAGACTGAATCATTTTAAGATACACACATGTACACCTGTGTATTTGTGTGTGTGTGTGTGTGTGTGTGTATATATATATGTCTATATGTATATATGTGCATTTATTGATTTGTGTGTGTAAGTGACACTAAGTCAATTCTGCACGATCAATGATTTTGCATGATCAAATATGAAATATCAAGTTTGAGACTTGGTGTAGTTGGTCTTTAGCTTTAGTATTTGTTGTACTGTGTGCTGTTGTGTGACTCAGGGTGTTAACAAGATCATTTTTGGAAAAGGCATCAGACTTCATATTGAATCGAGTAAGTAATTTGCCAGAATTCAATAGTAAAATAGATCATTTAATTCTATATACCCAAAGCAAAGCAATCAAATAATGTAGACTTCCACAGGACTTTATAGGACATCTCTAAGAACTTTCAGCAACTTAATTTTACCTTATATTTGACAATATTTTAATTCAGATTTCCAGAGTTCTTGCTGATTTTGATCTGTCGGAACAGATGTAAGTTTCTGAACTGACAAATTCTACTGTGTGAACACTGGGAATAGACTGATCTTTGGTCAAGGAACAAAGCTAATCGTAACTTCAGGTATGTAATAAAGTGAAATGAAAATAAATGAAGAGAGTTGTTTTAAGTGTTATGTACTCAGATTGCCTTGCAGAGAGGTTTAGGGCTCAGGTTGGTATTTTAGCTTAAGTGCTTTAATTTTACTTTTTTACGATACATGATAAATTATCATTTTCACCAAAAAAACTTCATATAGTAAAAGGCAATGCAGCAGAACTCAAATAAATACTTTAAACAAAACAATGCAGACCCAACACTTAGTTTAGATTAACAAAAGCAATTTTGTATACATGTTAAAACCTGATGAAGTCAGTTGCTGTCATTTTATAGGTGTTATTATGAATGGTTTAAAGAAGTTAAATGTATGAGTTGATGAACTCTTGATGAGTGTAACACACATGGCATATTTATTATGGACTGAAAGTGTGTGTGAATACTGGGATGTTCAGGTCTATTTTTGGTGCTGGAACACATCTCATAGTGGAATCAGGCAAGTGATATTATTAAATTCAGATTAGTTTTTTTTAATTAGTTTTTAAGTGCAAATTTTAACAGTTTATTTGCAAGCTTAACTTTTCCATGTGATTGTACTACAGCTGATAATTTAGTTATATTGCAATTATTTTACAATGTACAAAATTGATCCAACTTCTGTGGTTTGAAATCAACATGGAAAACATTCTTCCAGTCAAAAAACGTATTGTTGGATGCTAAAGTTGTATTTAAGGTATTTTATTCTCTTAAAAATAGCTAAAGTGAGTTAGTTGACTAGTATTCTGGTTCAGGGTGGACTTTGTGTTATGCAGTTTAATAGTGTGTGAATACTGGAGCTGGGTATGGAAAGTTGGTCTTTGGATTAGGCACAAAATTATCTGTTAACTCCAGTAAGTATAATGTAGTGTCCAGTATATACTGAGTTCACTATTGTGTTTTCACTAGTTCACTAGTGTTTGCTGATTTTAAGCTTTTTTGAGTAATATGTACTTTAAATACATAAGGAAATACATGAAAGTATATAATTACTGTTGCAACAAAGAAATAACTTTAATTACAATGTAAATTCAAATGTAGAAAGAACATTTTTGGCTATTTGTCTTGGTCTACTTTAAATTAAATTTTGACCCAAAGTAGATGGCAGCTTAAACTATGTCAAAACAACAGAAAGATATATAACTAAAATGGAGAAATAAATTTAAAAATCTTGAGTGTAGAGCAGACAACCAGCATGTATTTGTCAAACCGTATACAGCTGTGTGACTGGGAGTGCTGGAGGAAATAAACTAATATTAGGAAAAGGCATGAAACTCATAGTAAATTCAGGTAGGATCATTTTTCATATTGAGAATACTTTTATGATAAATTATATATGGAATGAGCTTCTTGCAAAGTTTATACGCCTGTTCTCAGTCTAATCTTTATCAAAGATGACAAAATGAAAAAAATTCTGAGGATTATAAAGTGCATTAGAAAACTTTATCAAAGGGAAGTTAATGAAGTGACGTGTAACACTGTGTGAATGCTGGGAATAAACTGATATTTGCTAATGGAATGAAGCTCATTGTAACTTCAAGTAAGTGACGTAAAAGTTATAATAATAATATTTAAATGTAACAATCTAATTGCACAGTTAAATGAATGACAACTTCAAGGTGGCTCTTCTGATTATCTGTGTAACTTTTGATTCTAAGAAACTGCAGATGAAAACAGAAAACATTTAAATATTTCATTTTCTTTAAACCAAACAACATTGAAAGGAAATATTTTCTTTCCCCAAAAGTGTTTGCAACCTCAACTTTTCATGAAATTCAAATCCTGCCTAATAATGAAAAAATGTGGTATAACTGCCGTGAACGTAAATGTAAAAAATAAGTCTAAAATATGTCCATTCAGAAGAATTTCTTAGTGAACTTGGAATGTTTTTTGGAAAACCAAAAACTGATCATTTAAAACATATGTACATTTTAATGATAGGGACCACAGTGGTAAAATATTTGATGTTTTCTACTTTTGTACATGAAATAATCATTTGCAAGTTCTAAAAAGATTACTATAGCAACCACGTGATTCACATTCACTACTGAAACCTCATTCTTAGTAAAAAATGTCTGGCTGCAAAGCAAGTTCAGTTTTGTTTCTGAAAATTTCTGTAAAAATATTATATGGATTTTGGATGCTAGCTAAAAAGATGAGCATGAAATGCTTGGAGTTTTTAACGTAGACTTTAAGTGTGTGTGAATACTGGAGGAGGAAGACTCATCTTTGACACTGGAATAAAGCTTACGGTGCAATCAGGTGAGTTTTCTATTAAACTTTAACGGTCAACGTATTTTATTAAGACAGTTAAACAGTCCACATCAGGAGTCTGTACAATCCTAAGTAATTCGTTATATGTTTTTTACAGCAATGTTTCTTTAAAAAGCCATCAACTTAAATTCCATTATCTCTGTTTAACATTTCAAAGATAAAACTGCTTAAATCAGTTTTAATATTAGATTTTGGATTTACATTTGCATGGTCTTTTAAAAGTGGTGGTCATCTCTGGCAAAAACTAAATCATAGTTATTTGATATTGTGTCTTATTCTGTAGAAATTGTGGATTCTAAACTTCCAATCAATTAAACTTTTGCACTTACTTGTAGAATAGTATTTCATTGAAAAGTTATTGCTGTGCATCCAAGATTGTCATTATCTTCTAAGAATCCTGCATGAACATAAACAATTCTATTGTAAGCTAATACTATAAACAAATTGTTGTCCAAGTCGTGTATTTGTGATATTTGGTTGAGGCCTGCTAGAGTCCCCAAGCTATTCTAGTCTATTTATCGCTGGCAGAATAAAACCTGGTATCTCCATTTTGTCCATTTTACCCTTAAAATAGTTTGAAAATAGATGTCATTCACAATATGTGAAAATTCCAAATTAAATGGATCAATATAAATGATGCCAATTACTTATACATGAAAAGTTACTTACCCCTGAAAAGTTACTATTTTGAAGATTTGAGGTTTTGTCCCAGTGATAAGGCATGGTTAGTGTTATGGAGTTCCGCAGTGTGTGAATGAAGGGGCTTTATATGGAAAGTTGATCTTCGGATCAGGCACAAAGTTGCAAGTTAACTCCAGTGAGTATAATTAATTAATTATCAGTTGTTCAAATAATATGGTTTTCAGTGTTTTCATATGTGTTACTATGAATAAATGGACCTTTACAGTCTTTACTTTTTTCCAAAGATCCTTGTGAAGGTAGATGGTAAAACTGCATTTAAATTTATATTTGATTTTTATTATACTCAAATGTATATTTGATTTCATTTGCATCTACAATTACAAATAAGGGTCATCAACTTGATTAAACTAATTTAGTGTCAAGTGTGATGCAGATTAAAATGTCAGATAATGACATTTTTGAAAAAGGCGTACATATTACAGTAAATTAAGGTGAATCCCTTTTTCATATTTTTGGACACTGTTATATTAGTGAGTATATATTTGATCTGTTGGAAGGCTGAAGTTAATTCTGAATGGTGATATGATGATATTTGTTAGAAACACCCTGTATCATCTTAGAAACCGCGAAACAGAAACACCTGGACAACCACCAGGAGAATGAGTGTCTGGTGGGACTGGATATCGAAACTTAATTGTGGGATCTGGCACAAAATTGCCAGTTAATTCCAGTGAGTATAAACACTGTGTGTGATGTTTCAAAGTTTAGAGAATAGTAACGTTTTCATAGATAGAAGTTGAAGATTCAGCGGAACAGCTATTATTTTTGACCATTTAAGAAGTTTAACTGTTCAAAGATAAAACTGCTTAAATCAGTTTTAATATTAGATTTTGGATTAACATTTGCATGGACTTTTAGAAGTGGTGGTCATCGCTGGCAAAAACAAAATCATAGATATTGTGTCTTATTCTGTTAAAGGTGTGGATTCTAAACTTACAATAAATTAAACTTTTGCACTTACTCATATAATATTTCATTGTAATGTGAAACTTATTGAAGCGCATACAAGCTAGCTTTGGGGTTGAAAAAAAATGCACTTAGTGCTGAACAGAATAATTAGGTGATGCCTATATGTATGAAAAAATACTAATTCTGATTCATGTCAGTGAACTGCACTGATGCGTAGATATGAACAAATAGGCACAATTACTTATAAACATTTACAAAAACATTGATAG
>JBBJLR010057779.1:0-11468 GCA_037577145.1 Brachypetersius gabonensis
TGTGTGTGTGTTTATGGGTATCCTTTTAAATTCCCTTGTTTGTTACTGTTAGCACTTGCATCGTTTCAGTCCTCTTCAGTCAGTCAGTTTATGTGATACCCAGTTCCTCCTTCACTGACCGCACTGAAACACTGTTTTGTATCAGGAGGGCTCAGAACCATGTTGATTTACAGGCTGTGAAAGTACTAATGCACAGCTGAGAGCTACCCTACCCCAACTGAGACATTTTACACCTTTTTAATGGGGGTATGCAATCACATGTTAGGTCTGACAGCATGACAAGGAGTCTTCATGGCATACAAATGTCTTGTTTACTGCTAATCATATGGCTGGTCACAACATAAGAATAGGAGGCGTCACCTGACACCTGTAGACAAGGAATGGCTATTTTCTCTTGTTCAGTCAATGGACAATATTCCATATCTATAGGAAAACGATAAGGAGTTTGGGGTACATGAGGCAGAATTGATCATTTCATGTAAAAGCTAAGAGCAGAACTCAAGTAACAAAACCAAACAAACATACCTGAACACAGTGTAAGAAACATACAGGAACAGAGCATACAGAGCATGGTCCTTGCTAAAAGCTGTATTTTATAATTCAGTCGTGGATTAGAAGGGATGCAATGCCATATTGTGCAATTTATTGTGCTAATTAAATTAAGATATATACTGTGATAAAATGTCCTTGATTCTACAGAGCTCTAATAATAAACTGTACTGTATAAAGGACACTACACATCCTATATTGCAAGTACTATATTGGTTTGGCTTAGATAAGTAAAAGCTTTCAGAGAACTTTTCTTTGCATATCACCCCAGCCCTCCAACAAAACAAGCTCCAAAAATCACAACCCTTAAAATGTACAAAGGCCAGTCATTTGAGCGTAGATGAATGTATACCATAAGCTCCACCCCCTCCCTCTTTTCTTTATCATAGGATGATCCCACTGCTTAGTATAGATCACTGACAGCAGTTTCTATTAACAATGCCACATGACAAAGGCTTTTTAGAAGAGACTGAAAAAAAATTGTACTGTATTAAAATTAATACACGCCAAAACCTTAGAGAAAAAAGTCGACAGCAACACAGTGGGCATTCTGCCAATACATTTATTAATTTGCTTATTCTCTGCAGGGGATGCAGAAGGCTACTTACACAAGAAGAGTGGCCGAATCAACTACCTTGTAGGCCATTGGCATCAGGAACAGCACACATAGTAAGTAGGGTTGGTTTCCCAGACAAGGATTAAGGCTAGTCTCTGACTATTTTTTCATTCAACAGAGAATCTCCATTCAGAATACTGTGTATTTCAGACTAGGCTTAAATCCTGTCCTAAATCCTGACCCTGAAAGTTATGACTGACTAATTAGGACAAAAACAGCAGCAGGAGACAATGTTGAAGCAATATGGCTTCTGCTATGGGTGTGCTTTTGTTTTTTACCCAGAAGTACTAGCCATTGTGTTAAATGGCCTGTGTAATAGCCACTTCAGTTTGTTTCTTTATGGTTTGTATATAGTGACAACCATGTCCTAACTATAGTTGCACAACCTAAAATCAACACCGCATAAAATCAAAAGTAACCAAGCAAGTAAGGGGTATCGAGTTCAACTATATGTGTCATTCAAGTTCTGATGTCTTAATGCCCTTTAAGCATATTACTTATAAGGATTGAAAGTGTTTTATATGAGGTAGACCGCAACCCAGATCTGCAAGCCTGAAAGAAAATATATATCATTGTTAACCAATATTGTGACCCTGATATAAAATAAAATGAAATTATTCAGAGCTCACTCTTTTGAAAATGTTGTTCATTAAGGAGAGCACTTACAAATGTAGCACACATATGTGAGACTGGAGATTTCTGAGGTTAGTGTGGCTTTATGTTTTTCTGAAACAGTAATACAGTCATGTATTTTGACACAGACAGATGTGTCACTGTGGAGGTCACCAGGTCTAATGTGTGAAACGAGTGAAATGTAATTATCACCACCGCCTCTCCAGCACACAACACCGATCAATGCTATCCTCAGCAGAGAGTATATGTCTAAGAGGAATCAAAGAGACACTTTCAGTCTCAGTGTGCTTCAGCAAGGTCAGTGAAACCACTAGACAGACCAATGCTGGGACAATCACAGTCAGAGTTCTGCTCAGTGCTCATAATGAATTCAACAGCAGTTCCCGTACAACCATCCACCCAATTACCAACACTTCATTCATCACGCAGTTTTGGCCAAAGGATGCCAACAAGCACCCTAGTGTCAGGGCACCTGTATAACAGAGACCACCAATAGGTGATCCACAGTGTAGCGGTCTTTTAAGTATCTAAGAGAAAACATATTGCATATGATTTATTATGCTGACTGCCTACACTCCACTACCCAAGCCAAGACCCCCAGCCACAGGTTTTTGGAAGAAATTTGACACGATACCTAACATCAGGTGGATTCCTAATGAGAAATTAAGTGTTTCCACCTACTAAAGTGTCTGCAAAGGTTCTCTGCCGGAATACAACCCAGGGTGTCAGGCAAACAGTGGGAGACTGACTGAACGCAATCATATGGGTTCCAGTTGCACTGTTTGACAGCTTAAACCAGTCCTTTTTAGACGACCTGCAGGTTATTCATTTCATTTCGCTAATTTGTCTGTGTCATAAGTGTAAGGTCGCACAACCATGGTTCATAAGTGTCACAGCACCTCCTAAACTTTTTACACAAGCATTAATTTAATCGGTGAGATCTTGGTTAGCTACCATAGCACTGCCCAGCACACTACAAGGTTTCTGTAATTGAAGCCATAAAGACTAGTGACCGATCAATAGGCCAACATAAAATCACGCCTGGTAAAAAAAAAAATAAATAAAAAAATCACACATTGCTGCTTGACAGCTTGCTAGCTTTTAGCCACTTGGCCATTTTGGCAGGCCTACAGATGGCTAACAGTTTATGGTCTTCTTGTTGTATATCTAGAGATCTTTACATTTTAGCTAGTTATCCACTCAAGGATAATATTTTCCATGAAACAAAAGTCTGACTATTTAGCCAGAACACATTGGGAACCCAAACCTTACCGGTTGGCTGCTTTAGCTGCTACTAACGTTAAATGCCACTCCAGTCCTTAAACTCGGGTTTGGAAGCATAAATTCTTGGCACAAAGACAAATAAATGACATTTCTGTACACTCCATGGTGCTGCTACAAGGCTTTAATAACCCGGGGGCATTTATCTGCCATATGTTGGATGTGCAACTGAATAGTACATTGTATGTTTCTGTTTAGCCACTTAGCCGCCACTTTCCCTCCAGCTTCTGACAGCCCAGAAAGAGCCAGACTGCACATGCAGGCATGATGACCCGAACTACGAGATAAATGGCCAAAAATTGTCCCTAACACTCTCTAGCTCGTCTGTCCTTACCTCGCTTTCCACAACGTCGTGGTAAGCGGGCGGCGGGTCAAACCCGCCCGTCCCGGTTCTCCCGCTGCTCTCTCCGTCACCTCCCTGGCCTGAGCCCGGGCTAGGGCCGCTCTCCATCGGCTCGTAGCCATACCCGAGCCCGGGGCTTTCGTTCGTGAGGAAAGCTACAGCCTCGTTGATGTCGTTTTTGGCCAGGCGAAGGGCTTTCCGAATGGCCACCGGGTCTGGAAAGCCCATGCACAGGAGCGTCGTCATGTGTTGCTCTTCCTCGGTCTCCATGGCTGAACTTGGTCGGCTCGTCGGACTTTAGTGGGGAGGTGAACAGCACGGACCGCTGGCTGTGCGCGCCGCCATGTTTACAGTCAGTCAGAGTCCTGACAGGAGAGTCCCGGCAGCTGCCCTCCACACAGCCGGAGCCGAACGGAGCCGAGTAGAGCCGAACAGAGACAGAACAGAGCCGAGCAGCGTGTCTCTCTGTGAACTCCCTTCAGAAAAAAATTAAGCAGAACACAATCGTAATAAAAAAAGATGCATTTTAATTTTTAAGCTTTCCCCGTTGAATCTCCATCGCTTGAAAACCTCCCTGCTGTTTTTTCAGCTGAGTTTTGTTGTTGAATCCGCAATAATTTGTAAAATGTATACTTGATTGGTTTATTCGTTTTTTATACCTTCCATGTTGAATCTTCATTGCACGAAAAATACCAACTGTTCCTGTTGCTGCTGAATCTTCAATTTGGGTAAATAAATCTTTATATAAATAAATATTTTATTGGTTTGTGTTTCATTCAATACTTTGACACCTTGCTCAGTGAACTATGGGCGTAAAATAAATCAGTGTATTTAATTTAGCTCCAAAGAAAACAAAAGGGATGGCGAGACATGTGGATATAATGCAGAAGAGAAAAAAACGTTGCATAATGCAATACATAAAATGTCTTGTTTGTTTTTGGCATAAAAATACGGTTGGGTATAGATGATCAATTTAAAAGAATATAAACGTGTCGTGACGATAGGAGTTTTATTTTGAAAATATGGAGACTGCGCGTTACTAATACTGACTTCACTAAAACTAACCCGTCAGTCCCTCTTACCTGACGCCCACCCATACTGTGAAAAATGTATCATTAAAAAATATTACTACGCGCAAATCTGACATAAAAAGCTGAGCGGGAAAAAAAACACATTTCCATAATATAAACGTACTTAAAATACACTATGTGGACGAAAGTGTTGGGTCACACCTGTTTTTCAAGGCCCTTTCCTCCAGCGAGGGGCAACCTTATTAATACTTCAGCATATCAATACATTTTGGACAACGCCATGCTGCTAACTTTGTGGACAGTATGAGGAAGAACCTTATCTATTCCAGCATGACTGTGCCCCAGTGCACAAAGCATGGTCCATAAAGACATGGTTGGATGTGGTCGTCCTGACCTCAACAACCCCATTTAGGATGAACTAGACAGGAGATTGCGAGCGAGGCCTTCTCGCCCAACCTCAGTGCCTGACCTCATGAATGCTCCCCAGAATTAATTAATGGTCACAAATTCCCACAGAAGTCTTCCAAGAAGAGTGGAAGCTGTTATATCTGCAAAGGGGGAATGGACCCCTTATTAAAATCTAGGTATTTGAATGCAAGGTCATTAAAGTCCCTGTTGGGGTAATGAGCAGGCGTCCCAATACTTTTGTCCATACAGTTTTAATAAGTAACAAGGGTGTGGTCGGGAAGAATGAAGCGAGTCACGTGCATTTGAAGTCATGTGACAGTGGAGTGAAGATGGCCGCAACAGGGGAGGAGGCAGCTGCAATGGACAGTATCAGCAGAGCTCCTGCTCCTCCAGCAGTACTCAACCTAAACCCCGACCAGAGAGACGATTTGAGCAACGATGGAGCGAGCGATAATGTAGAACCTGCACCCAAAAGACCCACCAATAACAGTGAGTGTCGGTTAAGCTCACTACATACAGGCTAGCAGCAGGCTAGGCTACCTCCCCTTTCAGACTTCTCAAAATCATTTATTGTGGCATAAGTTTGTGAAGGTAATGCGCGCACACACAATATCTCACAAAAGTGAGTAGACAGTCACATTTTTGTAAATATTTTCATATATCTGTTCATGCGACAACACTGAAGATATGACACTTTGATTTAATGTCTAATGTACAGTTTGTATAAGTAAGTTCGCTGTCACCTCAAAATATCAAAATAACTAAACGCAGCCATTAATGTCTAAACCGCTGACAACAAAAGTGAGCACACCCCTAATTGAAAATGTCTATTTTGTGTGGCCACCATTATTGTCCAGCACTGCCTTAACTCTCTTGGGCATGGTGTTCACTAGAGCTTCGCAGGTTGCCACTGGAATCCTCTTCCTCTAGAGACCTTGTGCTCCCCCATTTTCCGTTTGAGGATGCCCCCAACATATGCTCAATAGAGTTTAGGTCTGGAGACGCGCTTGACCAGTCCAGCACCTTTACCCTCAGTTTCTTTAGCAACGTAGTGGTCATCTTGGAGGTGCGTTTGGGGTTGCTGTCATGCTGGAATACTGCCCTATGGCCCAGTTTCCGGGAGGGGGATCATGCTCTGCTTCAGTCTGTCATTGTACATATTGGCATTCATGGTTTGCTCAATGAACTGGAGCTCCCCAGTGCTGGCAGCACTCATTAAGCCCCAAATCATGACACTCCCACCACCATGCTTGTCTTTGTATTCCTCACCTGGTTGCCAGCACACATGCTTGACACCATCTGAGCCAAATACGTTTATCTTGGTCTCATCAGACCACAGGTCATGGTTTCAGTAAACCATGTCCTTTGTCTGTTTGTCTTTAGCAAACTGTTTGCGGGCTTTCTTGTGCATCATCTTTAGAAGAGGCTTCTTTCTGGGAGGACAGCAATGCAGACAAATTTGGTGAAGTGTACAGCATATGGTCTGAGCACTGACAGGCTGACCCCGACCCCTTCAACCTCTGCAGCAATGCCAGTAGCACTCATGTGTCTATTTTCCAAAGACGATCTATGGCTATGATGCTGAGCACGTGCCCTCAACTTCTTTGGTTGACCATGGCGAGGCCTGTTCTGAGTGGGACCTGTCCTGTTAAACTGCTGTATGGTCTTGGCCACCATGCTGCAGCTCAGTTTCAGGTTGTTCTTCTTATAGCCTAGGCCATCTTTATGTAGAGCAAAAATTCTTTCTTTTTTTTTCTTTTTCAGATCCTCAGGGAGTTCTTACCTTGAGGTACCATGTGGAACTTCCAGAACCAAATATGAGTGTGTGTTAGGGCGAGTGTTAGGAGAGTTAAAACCAAATTTAACTCTCCTGCTCCCTAATCACACCCGAGACCTTGTAACACTAACAAGTTACATGACACTGAGGAGGGAAAATGGCTAATTGGGCACAATTTGGACATTTTCACTTAAGGGTGTGCTCACTTTTGTTGCAAGCGGTTTAGACATTAATAGTTATTTTGAGGGGAAAGCAAATTCCCACTGTTACACAAGCCGTACACTGACTATTTTACATTGTATCAAAGTGTCATGTCTTCAGTGTTGTCCCGTGAAAAGATGTGTCCATTTGTCATATGTGAACACAGTACAGCAGATACTGTTGTTTCATACTGATGTGGTTCGTAACTGTACAACAGTGTAAAGTATTGTTTTACATTTTGTTCTTGTTCTGCTGTCTTATTGCATTTTTCTCAGTAGTAGCCATGAGAAAACCAAGAAAAGTACACATTTTCCAGGGCTGGTATCCCAGTCAGGGAAGAAGCGTAGTACTTGAATTTATGTCCCTTTCAGTGGAGAATCTCTATAGTAAATTATCTAAACTTAATCTTTGCCTGGGAAACGGGTCGTATTGCAGAAACTGACACTGGTAATCTCTTGCTATATATATATTTTTTTTGTACCAGCTTGCACTTCTACAATGTGCATAGAATCCCTGACAATGACACAACAGTAATAATATAATCACTGTTTGGATCAAGCCTGCTGACACACAGTAACATTTGATCCTTTAATGATTGCTGCAGATGACGGTGGTGTGGAAACGGCAGAAGAAGCTACTGAACCGGCTGAGCCTGACATCAATGAACTCTGCACAGACATGTTTGACAAAATGGCAGTTTTTCTTCAAGGAGAACTCACAGGTACAGAGAAACACTATACATGATGTGTATTTATAGGCTAAGCGTAATTGTGTACATGCATAATTTTAACAGGCACTGTATTTGAATGTGCTCACATATTTACATTTCCTTAATGCCTGTCTGTCACATTGGTAGTCTAAGTTGGTTTGTTGTGTTGCTCAGTTTGTCACGCCACAGCAAAACCCTGTAATGGCCTAATATATATATATATATATATAACTGAATTTTTAAAAGTGAATTTGTTCATGTGTTCTTATTTTCTTTAATTATCACCAGCTACCTGTGAGGACTATAAACTTCTGGAGAATATGAACAAACTCACAAGTCTGAAGTACATGGAGATGAAAGACATATCAATCAACATCAGCCGTAACCTACAAGACCTCAATCAGAAATGTGAGACCTCTAATTGAGACCATGACTTACTTGTTTGTTTTCTGAGGAGCTGAAACTGTTTTATATAGAAGAATGAGAGAAATTCCTCCAAGTTAATGTGCAGGACTGATCAACATTTACCAGAAGCATTTAGTTGTAGTTACTGTTGCACAGGGTGGTTTCTTTATTACTGAAGGTTCATGTAATTTTGTCACACACAGATATGTAATATTGGCTTGTTTAAATGAATGACTTGGTAGAATATTTTTCCTTTTTTCTGTTTAATTGGGTCCTCTTTATCTACTTCTAGAACTTGTGTAAACATTATATGTTGATGATTTTGGTCATATTTATGCAGGAAAATATAAAATTCTAAATGGTTAACAAACTTCCAAGCACCACTGTACATGCATTACCTTTACTGTTTTACCCATCATTCACCACTTTGACAGTTTTTTAATTCTATTTCTGTAGATGCCAGTTTGCAGCCATATTTAGACCAGATCAACCAGATTGAGGAACAGGTCACAGCTCTGGAGCAGGCAGCATATAAACTAGACACATATTCCAAAAAACTGGGTAAGTGCAATTCGTTGTAGATCTGCACATTTAAAATGAAGGTCTCTATAGTGCACTAATCCATTTATTGCCGTTTTATTGTATGTTCACACACTAGTGTTGCAAACATGGGTTGAGTTCTATTTTCATCTGCAATAAAGGCCATATCATATTCTACCACTAGATGGTACTGTGAGACCAGTAAGTTTTACTCTACACATGACCAATAATGACTAAACCCTAACCCTATCGACCACAGTGTATGTTTTCCTGTCTGAAAAGATTTGCATATAAAGTTTGACGCTTTATATGATGTGCTTTTTGCTCTAATAGTAATTTTAAATGATCTTTGTTAAACAATGTTAAACTTGTTCTTTATACTTACAGAGGCCAAGTTTAAGAAGTTGGAGAAGCGATGAAGTGTGTCGAAATGGTGACCCAGAGAGAAACGATCCGCCCCGCCTGCTCCAGAAGGCTCTCCTGCTCGCTGCTACATCTAGCATTAGTTGGTTCACAATAAGAGCCTAAAACGCACCAAACCACTTTTGGGTTTTTTTGATACACATAGATTGATAAATATCATACTTTTGACTCATAAGTGGTGTGGAAAAGGCCCACAGAAGTATTCATAGTAGTCCACATGAAGCATGGACAAAACGATAATATGTGGTATGATAAGTTCACATATCCATGCAGTGCAGTAATCTCGCAGTTGCAGGAAAAAGAGAAGAGCTGTGTTATGACAAATCAAACCTAGTCAGTACATCAAGCATGACTAAGTGCTATTCCATAATCTGATTTTTCTATTTTATATATTCCCTGTTTTTGTGAGGTACATGTATTCATTTGGCAGGCACTCTTATCCAGAGGGACTTACTAAAGTAGTGACTAATGTTAATTTTATATGACTAGAAACTAATATTTCTGTAATAGTTTTTGTATGTGAAATGCATGTACTTTTTTTTTTTCTTTCCAAAAAGCACTCACTTCTAATGAAGAGTAAATATGTCTTGAAAATTAAAAACGAAAATAAGAAAGTGATTATTTTATTGCTTCTCTTGCAATGTACACCTCACCATGAGGTGGCAGACTAAGCCCACGTTACTTTCAATGCCTGACGCTTAACCTTTCACCTTGTTTTGACTGGTAGTTGTGCTCTGCAGCTCAGAACCATGTATGGTGAGGTGTCTGTCTATCGCTGAGACTGCATGAGGGCATGGTAAGTTGAAACGCTGTCCACTGGATCCCAAAAAGATCAACCTAAACCCACCTCGAACCTCAAAAGGATGCAAAACAGCTACAGCTGTTGCAGAATGCCAAGTCCAAGTAGTTACCTTAAGAAAACTAAGAAAACTACACATTTTCCAGGGCTGTTATCCCAGTCAGGGAAGAAGCCTAGTACTTGACTGAATGTCCCTCTATAGTAAAATTATCTAGACTTAATCTTTGCCTGGGAAACAGGTCATACTGCACAAACTGACACTGCTAACTCCTTATTCTCTCTCCCATGCTTGATCATGTCGCACACAAGTAACCTTACACCCAAATGCCTAATTGGCTAACAAGAGAGGGTCAAAGTTTAGCAATTATTCCATTATCATGCTTTTGGCTCCGATAGCAAAGGAGAGCAGGCTCCTAAATGAAACCCTCAGGCCGTGACTTGCACACTGAGTTCATTACAACTAAGAGTCACTTGTGTAGCAGGCAAGCATCAAGGCCTTGTTACAGACCACCTTTTACAGTACATTTTATATTTTGTTACTGTCAAAGCCTTGTATTTCCAGTGATTAATATATTTAAAAGTGCTAGCTGTGATTTATATTGAGCATTTCATGATGAATGGACCAATAAAGAAGTAAAGAAAAGTTGAAAAAAAAAAGAAAAATCTTGTTTTTACCCTTTTGCGGGGGCCCATATGTGCATGTAGGCTTGAGTTGTGTGTGTGTTTTTGACAGGCAGCACTGTTTTAAAGACCTTTATTAGATTTCCTCATATGCACTCATAAATGGATACAGTTGGAAGCTTGGAGGGCGAACCTCGGCCAGGGTACCACAGGTCACAGACACACTCCAGCTGTATGTGTGTTGGTGTGAGACCTCCTCTAATCACTGTTTTTGACAGGGCTGTTCATGGTCCCCTGTGGGATCTGGTAATTACGGACGAGTGGTGCTAAATGCTGTTCGTGCCTTCAGGGCATTTATTAAAGCCTGCTAACGGCTAAAACGCCCCACTTTCCTCTAAACCAGGGAGCAGGACGTGGTCTCTGGTATCACTCAAACTTCATAAGCTCTTGATGTCTGCTCAGTACACACTCACGACCGAGGCAGCAGTTAATCATTTTTAGTGAAATGAAAAAAGAAAAATAATAATAGGAGCTCCAACAGCCATGCATATTCCAATGACATGGCACTGACACTGACTGATTCAGAGAAGAGACTGAAGAGAAGTGAGTTCCATTCAAAACACATGGAGCCTTGATCCTCACTGCCAGTACAAATTCTTGGTTATGAATGCCCCTCAAGCCATCCTAGGCACATTTAGGGGAGTTTGCAGTGCATCCACAAGTGAAGTGTTTCAGTATTGATAATGGCAGTGGGCCATTTCAGCCGCAAAAAACATATTACTGCACCGCAAATGTGACATGCATGAACTCCCACTACCTCAATACATCTGTCTCCCTGTACACATTAGCAAGAACCCAATGTACAAGATGTCATATGCAGCATTTACTTGGTAATACTGTTGTGCAACCCAAATGAGAGGCAATGAAAACGCAGCAGAGGGGAACACGCACAGAGAAGTGAATGGCAAGAGGCCCTAATTCAATATAAAACTTCTCTCTCTCTCTCTCTGTCTCTCTCTCTCTGTTTCTCGCATGCGTTCTCTCTCTCTCTCTCTCTCTCTCTCTCTCTCTCTCTCTCTCTCTCTCTCTTTCTCTCTCTCTCCCCCTTCTCTCCTTCTCTTTGTCTCTCTCT
>JBBJLR010057789.1:0-11468 GCA_037577145.1 Brachypetersius gabonensis
TATGAGTGTTGTTTAGTATGATTTCCAAAGTATGATACATTACATACATTTAATATTTATATATTCTTTTCTGAACTTTTTTTTTTTTTTTAATAGTGTATAGGGTCAATAGAGTATATAACAATAGTAACATTTATATTTTATACAGACACACTACGTTGTCTCTTATTTTTTTTTCTTTGGTCTGTATGTTATAATATTACATGATGATCGACCATTTAAATGTGCAAACAGCCTTTTCCATGTGTCTCATTGTTGACTACATCAAACATGCACTTATATTGGTGATCAATTATCAGCCATTTATTTTATTAAATTATTGTTTTTATTTACTCAATTTGATTTAGCCATTTTACATGATAATATACATTGACCCAGCTTTTTGTTCATGCAGTGATGAACCATCTGCCCCTCTGTCACATTCCCTCACCTCTGGTGACCCTTTGGAATCTAGAGCCCCACTTGCAAGGCCTCCAGTCCCCCCACCCCCATTGTCGGCACCAGTACCTCAGCATAGTGGCAAGCTCCCATCTCGAGCCCCAGCCTCAACTCCATGCCCTCCTGCAGCATAGCGCAGTGCCAGGACTGTTTTCTAACATTTCCCCTGAGAGACTGAGTTTCAATAGGCGGCAGAGAGGTTTGAAGAGGTTTATAGCATGTTTTGGAGAGGCAATGGGCCTCCTTATTGGTTTACTTGAAAGAATTGTAAGTATTAGTCTGAAATTAATTGAAATATGTTTGTACAATGTCAAAACACAAATACCACACACACACACCTTGTTGTATGGTGAAATTTGGTTTTGTCATTTGGAGAGCTTTTGGAGACACTTGGAAACGCCTATGTGTACCTGTTATAAATTGCTGTGTAGCACCTGTGTAAGTTTATGTATCTGCTTCAATTTTTGGATTTTGATTCCCAACAACATGTAGAATCAGGAAATGTAGTGTATGACCTGCAATGTAACACACCATCCATGCACTATATAATAGGCATTTTTCTAGTTTTCTGACATTTTTCTCTGTATATGATGTTCTGAAATGTAAACTTAATGAAGAAAAAAAAGGGCTGGAGGTGAATGTATGTCTTGGCCCATTTGTCCTCTTCAATTTAAGCCCTCAATGACCAATGTGCTGCATGTAAAACAGTAGATAATGAATCTTAAATTATGTAAGTACAAATTGTTCCGAATGAAGCTGGATTTCCAATCTGCGCAAAAGGGTTAAGCATCTAGGACAGGCTTACACAAAGGCTCACATCTGGTGGAGAATAAGGTGAGAACCATAATGAAAGCCCTTTCACCAAAAACAGTGAACAAGATGAAAGGTTGCTGACACATGTCTAGTCATATTATACTAAGGGCAGATGTGTCAGGGACCTGAAGCAGAGAACAAGAAGAAGTATCAGGCATTAAAACAGTTACTGAAATCAGGCAAATATTTAGGTCACTTCACATCTGACAAAGAGCTGATACTGGCATTTGATACCTCGCCCTACGAAATAGGCACCTTGCTGTCACACTTGATGGAAGACAGAAGTAAAAAGCCACAAGGGATTCATGTGGCACACACTGACATTGGCTGACATTACAGTGGAGTTTAGCTATAATGATCAGGATTAAACATTTCAATAAGTACTTCTATGGACTACTGTGCCCATTCAGCACTGACAGCAAGCCATAGTTGTAGCTGTTTGATAGTGCCATATATAGGGTCACCCAGAGTGCAGAGGTCGGCAGTTCTGCTGAGAGCATATAAAAATACAAAACGGTTATTGAGTGAGATACAGATCACACAGACATGTTGAACACTCTCCTTCTGATACACATAAAAGACATAAAAGCACGGCCTTCACCTGCACTACCTCATCTGAAAGACTGTGTGAACCTCCATCAAGGAAGGACAAAAAGGCACTCTGGGGCATGGTGGGAGGCTGGCAGTCCAGACACCTTTTTCAATTTTTCTTTTCTCATGGACCTAAGAAAACAAAAAAAGAGAGAGGCAGCATGTGTGTTTTATGAATGTAAATGGTTCTTACGCTTAGGACCAGGCTTGTAATGTCTGATTCTGTTGCAGGTAATTAAACAGACAAATGTCTCTCACACGATCGCATTGACAGTCAGTGGAGCTCATCGCATTGACAGGGAGGGTGGCAAAATTCTCTGTGTGCAAAACATAAGAGGGGAGGTAGCCGTTCCCTGTATGACGACATACATGGCCAAATTCCAGATTGGGCCGTCTGAGCTATTGTTCTCTCAATGGCAGAGCAGGATGATCAAAGCACCTTTACAGCTATCGCCATTTCTAGACACTGCTGTCATGGGTAAGATCAGAATATAGAGTGTACTGTGCCCACTTTGTGGCATGGTGGAGAGGCACGAGAGAGTCGGTAAGCCACGCAGTTATTCTAAGAATGCTCCCAGGGGAGTTAGAATTCACACCAAGATGAACTCGCGTTCTGAACACGCATATAGACAAGTAATAAACTGACTCCGAAGAGTCAGAGTACTCACGGTACTGATGAGAGTAGTCGAGTTGAGTTGAAGGAAAACACGCAGGAATGAAGTCAGCAACTTCAATGTCAGTGTGCAGAGGAACACTTACTTCCTGTTTATATACCGTTTTGTGAGTCATCTCCGGTGCCTCGTGACGTCACGTGACCCTGTGCATATGACAACTGCAGGACCATATGCAAGCTAGGGGAACTTGTATTAATGTTAAAAAATCTCATAAAGTGATATTTTCATGGGACCTTTAAAGCAGCTATGGCTTTTGCAGTAATCTAAGTAAATTAAAAATGAAAAAAGACAGTTGACATGTTATGAGATAGCTTCTACAGGAGATGGCTTTAACTTATGGATTAAACAGTCAATATGCACCCCGGATGGAAATCAAGGTGATGCTATATACTGATATCGTGTTGAAATGTATTGGTAATCAATACATTTCATCATGTTCAAGAACTGACTTCTGGTGGAGTGGACGCTGGTGCGACTGGCTGTTGCTGCTCTCCGGTAATTCTTAAATTCTCATTTTTAACCATTTTTTTTCCTTTTTTTTCTTTTTAACCATTTCTACTGCTATTGTTCTGCTGGTCCTGACAAAACGAACTACAGTTCATTTAAAATAAATGGAGAACTTAAAATAAATGAAGATATACTTGCCAGCATTGCTCGTGAAAATCTGGTCGACGGGCTGCTGACCATAGCGTGTTAGCTAAACTAGCTAGGTTAGCTGATGATAAGTCCGGAGTAAATACCATCACCTTAGGCCTTTTTAACATCCGTTCACTTATAAACATGGGTCCTTTATTTTGTGATCTTTTGGAGGATTGTAAGTTTGACTTGTGCTTGGTGGAAACCTGGCAGCAGCCTAATGATTATTTACACCTGAATGAGGCTGTGCCCCAAGGCTTTGTTTACACCTGCCAATCTACAACTGGCTACTACATCTCCTTTGAGGCTGTTGCTCTACGAATCAATGGGTGCATTCCTAGTATTCTAGCCATGGTTTGCAGAACACCCAAATATAATAGGGACTTTTTTGATTCATTTGCAAGCTTTCTAACTTCTCTCTGTGCTATATTGCCTAATGACATATTGGTAGATGATTTCAATATGCATATGGACATTGTTAAGAACTCTTTTGTTATGGACTTTGCATCCTGTATTGGCTGTTTTGGCCTGGAGCAGTACATTGATTTTCTAACACATACTAAAGGACATATTCTCAGTCTCATTTGTTGTACTGGTGCAACCCCCGTCATATTTACCCGTATCAAACCCTAAGCTTATATATCCTTTAGTGTTAATCTAACACAATTCAAAACCAAGCAATATTGCTCTATTTATTTTCAAGAATATTCGCTAACCTACTTTTTGCAGTGGAATCAATAACCTTGCATTTAAAGATTTAAACTGACATTTAAACTAATTACAACAGATGAGCCAGTATCCTGTTACAATGACTACATAGTTTGCTGGACAATCCTGCACCTCTAAAGGTTTCTTTTATTTAATCTGATCCCTGGTACACCCCTGAGTTGGGTCTTCTTAAAGAGAAAGGCTTGAGGCTGGAACGTCTGGCTGCTAAAACTGGGCTTGCTAAACATAAAGAAATGTATCATGATTACTTACGTCTTTACAAGGGTGCTCTTTCCATGTCTAAAACTATGCAGGGCAGTTTAAGTTAAGTGAGGGGAACTCAAGAGCTTTGTTTCTGGTTTTAATAAGGTCCTACTGCCACCTGATGCCCTTGCACCTCACCAACTTTTTAATGCAAAACTCCATCATCAGCTGACATTGTGGTTACACAGCACACTGTGTTTAACCTAGCACCTTGTGAGCTCTGTTTAAATTCCCTGTCATTCTTAACACTTCTGACTGTCATTGAAATCTCTAATCTTATCAACAAATCTTAATCTTCTAAAGATGTGCCTGCCCTCTATTGCTCCATTAACAACTGATATTGTACAAGTGTAGACCCAACTAATCATAATAATTTTAGACCAATTCCAAATCTGCCATTTTTATCCAAAATACTAAAAAACAGTTGAAACACAGGTATGTGCATATCTGAACACATTTTAATGGCAGCTGAGCTGTCAAAAAATCTCCATGCCTTCCTTACTTTGCCTTAACCTCTAAATTTTCTTTGACAGGTGTTGTTTAGGTGTACTTAACCTGCCGTAACTTGAATAGCTGATGCTGGTCTAAGTTTAACTTCAGCACTGATGTACACCACTGTGGATAAGAGCATCAGTTAATGTAAATGTTGACTATTTTGGTGTTACTTGACCTGAGTACTACATTTGTTGTTAGAGCGATTAACTTCAGTTGGAATCAGTGACTTCACTTATACTTGCTTTTCTTTATATCTCTCTGGCTGTACACAGTTTGTCCAACTAAAGAACTTTAAATCTCAGTCAACCCTAGCCATCAGTGTTCCCCAAGGCTCTGTTTTGGGACCGCTTTTATTTATTATTTACCTGATTTGGTATTTAGTTTCATTGCAATGCAAATAAAACCCAGCTAAACTTATCCACCAAGCAAACTTTGCCTTTCTGAGAACCTGGTTCTCTGTAAACATCACTGGCTCCCTGTATTGATTTTGAAAATGTATTGCTATTAACATTTTAAGCACTTCACAACCTTCATATCTGTCTGATCTGTTGCACCTCTATACTCCTGTTTGTACTCTTAGGTCTGCCTCTTCTAATCACCCTCTGTGCACTAGTCCTCCATGGAGTTTTTAGCGCATTTAGCTTTGTTGCTCCCCGTCTTTGGAGCTCCCTCCCTCTAGATATCCGCAGCATTGATTCACTTTTCACCTTAAAATTTAGACTCAGAACTTTTAAACATGCTCAACATGCACTTTTTAATAAATGTTGTTCTTTATTTATCAAAAGTGGATAAATGACATCATCCGGAAGAAAACACTAAAAACTAAATTTCTCATGTGTTGAGTTTAGAATGAAAACATTTGACCTACATTGTATGATTTAACAGTGTAAATAACAAGGAATTAAAAAAGGTAGTTTTCATGGGTTTTCAAAGAAGTTGAATGTATAATAAAAACTAGGAGGGCCAGTGGATTAAAATGTATCATATTATAATTACATTTCATCATAAATTGTAATAACTTATCAAGAAAGCCATCAATAAATAGTGCAGTCACCAGTTTTTTATAGTGGTCCCTTTTTTCTTAATTACTGTATTCTTACCAGAATCAAATACTGTACCTCCATGAATGAACACTGAAACAAATTCAGGCAAAAATAGGTCAGTTATCTCTTAGTGTCAGAGAGAAAAGTATTTCACATTCACATATTGGGGATTTTTTTGGGACTTTACACAGTCCAGAGAGATATTGAAGAAGCATGGCTGAACTAAATGAAAGATTTCAATAATGTTCATATATTAAAAAAAATCACATGTCGTGTGGATCTGGCACCAATGATACTGTGCATGCATTAACCCCCTTAGGTTGTCCTTTTAACTCTTAAATGATACCTGGGCTATTGAAAGGCCATTGTGCCTTTTTGGGTTTTGTTGAGTAAAAGTGTGTTTTTGTGAATAAAAATCCATCTACAGAATTCAACGAGACACACAAGTGCAATCAACAATCTTAAGAACAAATTTACATCAGTGCACCTTAAACACCCAGACTGCACAAAACGTTGTGTTAATTCTTCAGAGGTATAAGTGGGAGCAATTTTGTCACAATGACCCACCAAAGTTATAGCCTGTGCTAAAAAGCTGGCTATGACACTAGACCTGGGGGAGAGCCGGCACTGGTGAAAACCTTTGATTTCACAATTTTTTTTTTTATCATACAGGTCTCCAAAATATTGATCTAAGAGAATTTAAAGCCATACAATCTTACTCGTGTGGGGAGTCATTTCCCAACTTTGACAGGCACAAGAAGAATGATCTTCAACAGTTTGTCCAGCCAATTAAATCAACAAGTCCTGCCACAAGAAATCTGGTCATTATGTGTACCACTCAGGCCCAGTCTAAAAAGTACTTGTGACCTTCCATGTCTTAGCATGTGAAACCAGGTTCCTTATGTGCTTTGTTTAAATCATCCAGACAACATCTAGCTGGTAAACTGAATCCTGGTCACTCCTGTCAATTTTCATCTCTCTCACATGTTAACACTACGCTTCTTGTTGTCACTGACAGATTTTGTAAATCTTGTTTTTTTAAATCCTGTTGCCTACAGTCTTCCATCTCTGTGAATGTCTATTCCAGAAGGCATTTTGGCATGTCAGCATTTCTGAGGATATTGTTTCTGACAGAGGTCCATAATTTACTTCACAAGTGTGAAAAGCTTTCATGAGAAGAGTCACAGTGAGTCTCACCTCGGGGTGCCAACTGCAGTCTAACAGTCATGTAGTATAGACTAATGAAGAATTGGGCTGGTCCCTGCATAGTTACTGCCCAGATCAGCAAATGCTCTGGGCTAAGTTTATCCCTTGGGCAGAAACAGCACAACATTCCTTAAGATACTTCTCCACTGGTTTAACACCATTTCAGTGTGTAATAGGGTTTCAGTGCCCAGTACAGTAAACCCTCGTTATTCGCGGGGGTTACGTTACATGAGCACCCGCGTATAATGAATTTCATTAAAACTCAGTTTAATACATATATCCTTAAAGAAAATGTAAAGGTAAACCCGAGGTTTGAAAACGGAAAAGTCACGAACGAGAGACACAGAGAGAGCGAGAGAGAGTAAGAGAGAGCGAGAGAGAGAGAAAGAGAGTAAAAGGGAGTGAGAGAGAGAGAGAGAGAGAGAGAGAACGAGAGAGACAGAGACAGACAGAGAGAACGCGCGCATGCCAGAGACAGAGAGAGAGAGAGAGAGAGAGAGAGGGAGAGAGAGACAGAGAGAGAGAGATAGAGAGAGACAGAGAGACAGACAGGGAGAACGCGCGTACGCAAGAGAGAGAGAGACAGAGAGAGACACAGAGAGAGAGAGACAGAGAGAACGCACGCAAGCGAGAGAGAGAGAGAGACAGAGAGAGCGAGAGACAGAGAGAGAGAAACAGAGAGAGAGACGCGCTCTCCGGAAAAGTCACGAACGAGAGAGAGAGAGCGCACGCAAGAGAGAGATACATACAGAAAGAGAGCGAGAGAGTGAGTAAGAGAGAACGACAGAGAGAGAAAGAGTTAGAGAGAGCAAGAGAGGTTTAAAGTCCATGCACGGGGAGCCAGACGTACTAAAATGATTTTAAAAAAAATCATATTGCCACGAAAAAAAGCAAAAAAAAAGCAGAGAATATTTGCAGGTTCGTCGTGGTTTTGAATATTTCCGCGTAAAACGATCAGTTTCGTTCTCGAAAAAAAAAAATGCATGTGACTGGATCTGCCAGTCCTGATCCGCGTAAAACTGGAGGTTTACTGTATTTCAATTGAAGGCCCGTCCAGCAGAAGCCTCAATGGCGAATGACTAGGAAAAGTAACCTCTGATGCAAAGGATTTATCGTTTTATTGTTTGTGAAGTTACCAAATCTTATCTGAACTGCTTTTTAATTGATACAGTCTCATTCAGTCCCAAATCACAATGAGTTTAGCTTCGTATCTGACATCAGTCACTGTTGAGCTTTTCCAAATTCTCTTTATCTTGGCTAACTTTTAGTCATTAAAAAATGATGCAAGTGCATGTTGAGTTTTTGCTTATGACAAATAAGTTATTGGATCTGTGTTGCTGTTTGTGTCTGCATTCACTGAAAGATCACGATGTTCTCTTGTAGCTTCTTTTTAAAGCTTATATTCAATGGATTTTTAGTACTGTATGAAAGGCTAATTTGTCTGATGTATAATTTACATAAAATTAATTAAGTTGTTTATGCTTTCATTAATATGCTTGTCCCCAAAAGCTAACAAGTAAGGCAATCAGCATGAAGCCTCACCTTATATTAAAGATATGATTAGTACAAGCATTCCTCTTTCATCCTGCCTTGCTGCTGAAGTAAATTAACCACAAATGCTGGATGTGAGGTGAAAGATGAAATACCCTTGGGTAAAAGAAGAAATCCTCTGTTTATAATTCTATTTGGGTAGTTGCATATAAGTACTTCAGGTGCATCAAAAGTAAAATTCTTTTACTTGCTATTACACCATTTTGGGCCCAAATTTCTGTAATAGCAAGATCTTATTTGTCACAAGAAAACATTAACAGAATTGTGAAAGATTGATTTTCAATATAAAACTATTGATTCTGAAGACATTTCATGTCTGTCTTTTGTACATTGACATTTACTTTGCCTTAAAGGAAAAAATAAAGTATCAAGAGCTTCTCAACATGACATAGTTCCTTCTGGTTTATGTATCATTGAAGTTTAATTCTTAAACAGGATAATAATAACAAGCATTCTTACATACTGTGCCAAATTTATATCCAGTCCAGAGAAAATCAAACTGACTAGTTTGAAAAGAGCATCCAGCAAATGAGACAGAACTGTTTGCTGCTTGAAAAGATGCTAGGAGGTTTTGGACAGTTACGTTTGTTTTAAATATTTCTAATGTTTTCTTGTAAAAACAAATGTGAAAGAGTAGTATTTCGTTTACTTCTTAAAAAATCCAAAGCCGGGCCCACATTTCTGGCCTGTAGTGTATATGAATACAGGATACCTGAAAAAAATGGAGAACCTGCATGGTGCTACATTTGAGGATCAAGGGAGACATGATATATTTGCAGGATCCAAAAGGTTTAATGCAAAAAGACAAGTAACACAATCACAAACAAAAAGAGGGCTCCGGAGTGACATGAAAACAAAAACAAAACACAAGCAACACGGAACACTAAAACATTCACCATTAACCATTCAGGAATGCAAAAATCTTACAAAGACTAGCAGCAACAGAAGATGTTACAAGGAGTCTGTAGATGTTGTACAAGACATTTACAAAGAATTCACAAAAAACAAACTGAAACAAGGGGTAGCTATACTCTCAGGGCTGGACTGGGACAAAAAAACGGGTTGACTGGATCTGACAGGATTCCGAGCCGGCCCAAATTTACTATAAACCGGGACGGGGGAGGGGCGGGTGGTGGGGGGTTCGTTGTGCTGATGGGATTCCGTGCCGGCCCAACACTATCCAGCACTGTATATACTCTATGGACAAATGCATTGGGACCTCTTAATTATTGAACTCAGGTGACCCCTTACTTTCAGTGAATCTTAATGCTTCAGCAGACAACGCCATGCTTCTAATCTTGTGGACACAGTTTGGGGAACAACCTTTTCTGTTCCAGGGCACAAAGCAAGGTCTACAAACACATGGCTGGATGAGTTTGGTGCACAGAGTCCTGACCTCAACCCCATCCAACACCTTTAGGATGAACTGGAACAGAAATTGTGAGCCAAGTCTTCTTGTTCAACATCAGTGCCTGATCTCATAAATGCTCTACAGAATTAATGAATTGGCACAAATTCCCACAGAGACTCCAAAATCTTGTGAAAAGCCTTCCAAGAGGAGTAGAAGGGGTAACAACTCCATATAAAAGTCTATATATGGATGCAAAGTCTTTAAAGTCCCTGTTGGTGTAATGGTCAGACGTCCCAATACTTCTGTGCATGCAGGGGTGCAGGGGTGGAGGTGGCTCAGTGGGTAGGATACTTACCTCAAGAGGTCATGGGATCGTATCCTACCTTCAGCAAAAACCACCACTGGGTCCCTGAGCAAGACCTTTAACCCTGAGCAAGACCCTTAACCCTTAACTGGAAGTCGCTTTGGATAAAAGCGTTTGATAAATGCCGTAAATGTAAATGTATGTACACAGAGTATACAATGGGAAACACCTTGGCATTGGAGGAGACAGGAACTACACACATGTGACCAGGAAAAAAGGGGGCTAAGGCAAGGCCAAGACAACACACACAGACAGACACATAAACAGACACATGGAGAATATAAACAGCAATAGGCAAAAGCAGATACAACCAGGGAAAAGACAGGGAGAACATTACACATGCTATGTGAATACATCCTACCAATAATTAAATCCCACAAGGACGGTGCAAAAAATAGTACTGTCTTCATTGGCAATCAAAAATGTATAAATGTAACTGCTAGATAAATATTATTTCATATTCATATTTAATATAGAAATCCTTTAGTTGAGTCATCCATCATAATGATAATGGTAATTTCCGCTAGTGTATTTGTTAACATCAAACTAGAAATTACAGTGTTAATACAGGTTTGCTAGATACCCTGATACTCAGACCACATCTCAAATCACACTTAACTACAAATCTGAGGCAGTCTTGTGTGTCAGTGCAAACTCATAGTGGTAGCTTAAACTTCAATTTCAGAAGCCTGGTCCACAAGTTCACAAGCAAGCAATGGGTTTCTGAACATTCAGGTATCAGAAAAGATGTATAACCACGAAATGAAGAATGTCCTCAAAATGTTTTCATAAGCTACAAAAATTATGAAGCTGAAAGATTTTAGTCACTCATTTATAGGCCTACAATACTCCAGTCTCTGTTTCAAGTCCAGACTTAAGACATTTTTTTTCCGGTGGACTTAGCCATCAGTCTTGCCAAAGGTTAATTTTTTTCAGTCTATACAGGGGTAACATCGGTATTTACATTCTAGCACTGCAGGAGTTCAGTGTAAACTGTACAGCAGGGATATGGGTTTATCTTTATATTTTTGTTAAGGGTAATGTGCTAAACTTAATTTTAAATGAAATTAAAGTGTTCTGGGAGAATTTTTGGGGGCATATTTAGGGTTTACACTACAAAAATAGGCATTTTTAGGCATTTTTTCAGAGCATGCAGATTGCCGGTCCACCCCTTCCGAACCGATTTGCAGGTTCCGCATTGTTTTGAATATTTCCGCGTAAAATGAACAGTTTGGTTCTCCAGAAAAAGCCGTGTGTGACTGGATCCATGAGTCCTGATCCATGTAAATATATACAGTGTATATATATATACACTGAATACGTAAATATATATA
>JBBJLR010057800.1:0-11467 GCA_037577145.1 Brachypetersius gabonensis
TTTTAGTAATATTGTTACTATGAGTGTTGTGTTTGCATAGAGTATATAATTTAGTATAAAAGTAAAGTGTAGAAATAATTTAATAATTGATTTTTTACAGATGACATGCTATTTTACGTCTGCAGTAAAGGCACGAATAAAGAAGTGCAAGTAAAAGTTGTTAGAAAGGCAGAAGAAGCACATGCTATGTTTAGGGAATTTCACGCAAGCCCTGCAGGTGGACACAGTGGTAAAGAGGAAACGCAAGATGCTATTAGCAGTTTTATTTTGTGCTTTTTAGTTAGAAACACATTAGTCAAGTATATAAAATAAACATTTGTATTGATTATTTCTTTGGGAGATAGAGCTGAATAAGTCAGGCAAGCATGTTGTTCAGTTGTTCAGAGACAGTGTGTGTGTATATATATATATACACACACATACATACACACACACACACACGCAGAGACCGAGACAAAGAGAGAGAGATAATCTAATCGAAATTTAATTTAATTCATTGTTTCATTAATGATATATTGCTTTGTCTAAATACAGATCAAGCAATGTTCAGCTTGTCAGTCCAAAAGAACAGTGAAGCAGAAGGAAACATATGTTCCTATTATTGTAAGTAATACAACCTTCTTACACAGTATAACAGTTCGTCCCCAACTCTTTGAAACTGCTAATATCTAATATATTTAGTTTTGAAGGTAAATGGGGCATGGACCTCATTGGAAAACTGTCAATGACAGAAACAGGAAATCAGTACATTTGTGTGCTGATCGATTACTTTACAAAGTGGGTAGAGGCATTTCCATTAGCCTCTAAAACGTTACAAGATGCATTGTGAATTTGGTTTATCGATTTGGTGCACCAAAGAGAATTTTAACTGACCAGGGGAGAGCTTGTCAATAAGGTTTGCTATATGTTTTTGATTAATACATGTATATTTAATTGCATTTGCATATTGTTCATTGTTGACTTTTATAAACATTGTGCTCTTACAAGCTAAATAACACCACAAATAAACACAATGTTATTTATTAAATTAGTTGTACATTTATAAACAGATTTATAAATGTGCAAGAAAATACGTAGTGTTAATCAAGTTGATGGGTAAGGTTACATGGATTGAATAAACCAAATTAAAGTTTACTTAAACAGATATGCCACTAAACAACATGCTAAATAGTGATCTATCAAAAATCTGTTTTAAATGTATTTTGCTTTTGTTTTAAAAGTTAAACACAGAAGTATGCAAGCTCTTTGGAATTTCACGCAGTCTATGTTCCTCATACCATCCTCAGACAAATGGACTTGTGGAGAAAATGAATGGAACCTTACAGAAGTAAGTGGCAAGAGGCAGAGAGTAATTGTGTAAATTTACTTGAGTTCGGCACTTAAATAGAGTTTCTGAGTATCTATACTTCACTTGAGTAGTATTTTATTTGGAAACTTATGACTTCCACTTCACTCGTTACTTTCAAATCTGGAGATAAAGTGGATGTTATTCCCCCTTTTCTAAAACGTGATTGATTGTTTGACAGTCTATTGGTAATCAGTAGGGTTACGCCACACCTAGAGACGAACTATTAAACCAAGACGAACAGTAACAGTAACAGTAACCATTCAGTAACCATTCTTACTGTTGGAAGTCATAAAGCTAGAGGTGTAGAGCTGGGTTTTAAGCAGGTTGGAATGCTGCTTTTATGTTGTAAGCTGCATTTACAGCTATTACACTGTCCTCCTGTTTAACATACACAGATACAGTATGTGTGAACACAATTCCAGAGCTGTGTCAGAACACTTACGTGTTTTGTTTGGTGTGTAGTCTTACAATTAATTAATAATAAATAAACCTATGACTGGTTTTCTTCATCAGTTTCAGTTGTTTCATTCTGTAAAATTCTACCAATTCCTTATTCTACAGCTTCTACAAGCTGGTCAGAGGCATTAGGTATTATAAGTGTTGTGGTAATAATGCAACAATGTGGTGAAAAAAAAGATGTACTTTTAATACTTAAGTATTTTTTAAAACAAGTACTTCAGTACTTTAAGTAGTATTTGAGTGTACAACTTTCACTTGTATCAGAATAACATTTGACTAGTGGTATCTGTACTTTCAATTAAGTAATGAAGTTAGCTACTTTGTCCAACTCTGCATTTAACATTTTATTTTTGTTTCACAACATTACCGTGTTATATAATGGTATGTGATGTCTTCTTTTTCTTTAGGGCCCTGGCAAAACTTTGCGAAGAGAAACCAGATAAATGGGAACTTTATTTGAATGCAGTCCTCTTATACGGACAAAAAAACAGAGTTTTCACCTTATTTCCTCCTGTTTGGACGGGAAGCTCGTTATTTGTCGGAGGTTCCTGAGTCTTTTGACGTAAGTGGGCTAATTAGATGTTGTCTTTAAAAAAAGGATTTTTTCTTGTAATTTATTTACTGTACCTGTAATCCCAGTACAGGTTTAATAACACAACAGCCCCTTAATTATCTTTTTATTCTTCAGATAAATGCAACAGTGGAAACTCCAGAGTGAAATAATACATCCAGCTCTGCAGATGCAGGATCAGGTTTTTGGACATGTCCAAAAGAATATGGAGACTGCCAGAGATAAAATTAGGCAAAGACAGGACAAAATTCTTGGAGCTAAACCCAATCACTACAAAATTGGAGACTCGGTACTCAGGAGGAATATCAGAAGTCAGCAAAGAAAAGGAGGGAAACTGGAGAAAGACCTTCTGGGACCACTGAAGATTTTCACAATAGAAGGGAAAAATGCTGATTTAATAAGCGAAGATGGAACAAATAAACATTGATCACCTTGTTCCCTATGTGGAAAATGAAATCCCTATCTATTGCCAGGCAAGGTGTTCCATGTGCTTCTTTGTCCTCTTCGTTTGCAGCAGCATGGAGCTCACCTTGCACTTCACCAGCCCTTCAAACTCCACCATCTCCTTCAGAAGGACCACGGAGCTTACCTTGCCTTTCACCAACCATTCACACTCCACCCTCTCATTCAGAAGGACCACAGAGCTCACCTTGCCCTTCAAACTCCACAATCTTGTTCAGAAGGAACACAGAGCTTGCCTTGCCCTTCACCAGCCCTTCAAACTCCTCCATCTCATTTGGAAGGACTACAGAGCCTGCCTAGCCCATCACCATCCATTCACACTCCACCCTCTTGTTCAGAAAAACCACAGAGCCCACCTTACCCTTCGCCAGCCCTTGACATTCCACCCTCTTCAGCCGCACCACAAAACCAACTATGCCCTTCGCCAGCCATTGACACTCCAGCCTCTCCTTCGGAAGGAGAACAGAGTCTACCTTGCCCAACTGTTACACTCTCCAAATTTGAGAAAAGTAAGATCCTACTTACTTATTATAACAAAGGACGTTATTTCACAATTTAAACCATATTGTATAAAATTTGCACTGAGTAATGGTTTTATAAGCTTTAACAGGTGTTGACAAAGCTTGGTCTGAAAGTGTCAATGACAAAAGATGTCAAATTCTCAGTAGAATTGGACCTTACAAAATATTCAATTGGGACAGTGGACGTCTTGCACCAGGCAGAGAACTAGAGAGTGAGGTAGGTTGTGTACTTATGCTTTAAAGATAGTGGCAGAATGGTTTGCTTAAAAATGGCAGGTAATGAATAATACAGTACACGTGCATTTGTGTCACATCTTTCTCTCTCTGTCTCTCTCTCTCTCTTACAGGCTATAAATGCATTTATTTTTGGTATGGTTAGGAAACACAACGAAAGCAACAAGAACAAGGCTTTTTTGATTAATTCCTTTACTATGACCAAGGTGTGGCGGGTGTTGTACAACACACTTAGAAAGGTGCCCTTTTTTCTGTTGACCTTAATTCAGTGTTACAAATATACAGTTTAAATTAAATAAAGCTGTATTTCAAGATATCTGTTGTGGGTGTCTTAATTCTGTCAATGTCTTTATTTTAGTGGGACCCCAAAGAATACCAAATGGTGCTTGGAGTGATTTGTGAGCACGGACATTGGACTATTGCTGTAAGTCGATACATAAAGGCATAAGCATTTGTTTGTCATTTAAATTATGCATGTATCTATGGGATTTACATTTACCTAGCATTTCTGTTTTGTTAATCATTGTAGGCAATTTATCCATCCAAAAAAAAAGTCAGTTTTTCTGGATTTACTAGGGGAATTCAAACAGAAGGTCACCCGATGCCTTAACACAACAAGGTCAGACAAAATATATTTGATGACTGTCTAAGTTCATCAATATCATATCAAAAATGTTTCTCATTTTATCATGAAAAATAACCAAAGTGTGACTGATGTGTAAGGGCCTTTATGAGGAATAAAAGCTGCAATGTATCACGCTGGACATGTGACACTCTTCCACATTCACTTCAGAGAGATGGAACTTCATGTGGGGTGTTTGTGTGCAAGGTAATCAACAACAAATACTCTTAGTTTTTATATACCGTATATTTTCGTTTGTGAAATGAACAGAACAATAACTATGAATAATGAACTTTCATTCAACCCAGGACCTTCTCGCTGTGAGGTGGCAGCTCTAACCACTGTACCACCATGCCGCCCTGAATAATGAACATTTACATGTTTATTATATTTTTAGTTTGCAGAAAGACTTCTGGAAAACGAGTCTCTTTGGTTTTCCAATGAAAACGATGATATTAACCATTTTCGCAAAGATATTGCCATGTGGCTTCTGCAGGAATCAGGTGAATGCAACAAAGTTTACATACATTGGTAGAAGTTTAAAACTTATATACTCACACACATTGTTGTGTGTATTTATTTATTTTAACCTTATCAGAGGACATCAGTGAAGTCTGCTCCTTCTGCAGAGAAGCAGAGACAGACAATTCATGGGTATGGAGGACACTTACATACACAACTAAACACACGATTTGAGTGTCATTGTTTGATGATCTAAGAAGTGTATTAAAGTACATAAATATTTAATGGGATTTATTTAAGTCAAGATATGCCTATTTAGAAATTTGCTAATTTGTAAAGCTGAATATTTTTCTTTACATGCAGATTTCCTGTAATTACTGTGAGCAGTGGCTTCTTTTGTCCTGCACTGGGAACCCACCCACAGAGCAGGATTTCTACTGTGGACTGTGTGAAAAATGACTTAAAATGATAAGCAATAGGATGTAGTTGCTTATTTTTTCAACTTTTTTTGGTAGTCATTATTTAATATTTATTTAGCTATTTGTCTGGAAAAAAGTGCTTTGTTGTTGGTGATTTCAATGTTAATATGTTAAATGTACAATGTTACATTTTGGGGTTTTTTCTTAGTTATTTTGGTATGTTTCGAATGTTATGATGGTTTTCTTTTTAAAGTGAAATTGTATATTAAATTTAGAATAGATTCTTTGTAGACATAAAAGTTAACACTGTATATGTATACATTATTGAACCCTGACATACTGATCATCAGTATGAAGACTCACAATTCTCCACAAATTGCTGGAAAAATAAGTATGTGAAATGTCCAACAATCCCTCAGGTTCTTAAATACATGTGCATAAAGTGTTTTTAGTTTTGAAGGCCAGAGTTGTTGCGTGTCTGGTTTAGCAGGAGGGCATAAAATATCTAACAATATAATAACGTCACTCAGACACATAATTACATATGCATTTACTGTTACTGCATGTGTGTTTCAACAGGGGGAAACATATGCCCTTCATAATTATGCTCAACATGACTGAAAAATGTACTCTCGGTTGTTTTAACAGGGGGGAACCAAATATTCTGGATATCAGGAAATAACGTTTCCCCTAATATTTAGGCAAAGAAGTATGTGTGATATATGAAAATCACTCAGGTACATTAATACATGTTGATGAAGTAGTGGTATTAGTACTGAGATCCAGAATTGCTGTATGGTTGATTTAACAAGGGGAAACCAAATATTCTGGATATCAGGAAATAATATTTCCCTTAACATTTGGGTAAAGAAGCATGTAATCCCTCACGTACTTCATTACATGTGAATACAGTAGATCGTCACGCATAATATAATCTTACAAGCAAGACGACCGTTTTCACCAAGAAATACTGTATCTCTATCCAGCGAATCAATCATTACAATTAGTATCTGTAAAAATAAACATCGAAAAGGCATGTGATGTTTTAAACTATATGGCTTGTTTACCTCAGCGGCTTCGTAGAAAGACATTAAAACGACAGAGAAACCGTCTAACTAAACAGAAGCCCTCTAGCGCTACAGTAGCGGGTGACGCCATGATTGCGAATCAGCGCGCGACGGGGGAAAACTGAATTTCCCGTAACACCGGCACCCATTTTTATCCTGCGGAAAAAAATGGTTCCAAAATTGTCTGGTTCCAACATTGGGAACTGGCACGGGAACCAGTGCAGTGGAAAAGGGGTATAACAGTTTGTGCGATCATAAAGTGAAAGTAAAAAACACGTGCGAATTCAAACACAATTTCAATATTTCACATAGTGGCTCATCGATGCCCAAAAATGACAATTACCCAGCTACATTTGCGAAAGAATCCAAAAGCATTGACATACATTTTCCCTTCCTATGATAGCCCAACGGGCAGGGCTGAGAGATGTTGGTAGCCCGACTGGAAGACACAATAGCCCCGGGACGTCGGGCTAGTGATTTTGCGAGCCCTGCAGCTGTACTTTAAAAATAAAATAGCACAATACACTATCTATACAATATAACCATGCGATTAATCGTGATTAAAAGATGTATTAATTGTCCAGCATTTATTTTAGCCTACATTTTTAAGCCATTTTAAAGGGGCTGGGTAAACTGCAAAGCAAAATAGTGCCCAAAGAAAATGTTTTTTTTTTCCAGATGTACCACTTGGAAATTAAATTGTGCATTTCACATTGAAGTTCTCTATTAATTTACTTTGGGAAGTTATTAAAAAAGTTTAACTGTAGAGTTTTTTTTTGTCCAGAAAGGTAAAAAAAAAAAATGCAGCATAAAGTGAGCTTCCTCACAACAGCCCTGTTTCAGTGGCACTAAAAAGATCACTTTAGCACACTTAAAGATGATGTGCTCCTGTGGAGGAGTCTCATACTGAACCCACAGCTTCAGTTAAAGATTCTACCAGCTGGAAGTAGTTGTACTTGATATCATAATCCATATCATACCAGAAATTTACTGCAGAGAGAAAAAAACATCAAATATTACTTGGTGTTATTAAATGCACACCAATGATAACTGTAGACCACTAAGGGACGAATATTATAGAGTTAACCCTTTACTTGCTGAAATTCATGCATTCTATTACAAGTGTCATTCATAAAAGGGTGAATAATGACTGTAGAGGATCTATGACATCTTTCCCTCTTTCTGAAATTAATTTTCATAAACTAAATTGTACAAACAATAGAGAAGTATTCCAGAACTGTACAGTACCTGCTATGCATCCATGAGACTGGCGGACATGGTGAAACCAGAGAGAGGGGAGGTAAAGCATCTCTCCAGCTTTTACTGTGCAGGAAAGTGGTCTGGCTAGTCTGTAGGAAGGGTAGCACTCCAAGTCTGCATTCAGGGGGTCTATGGGGATCCAAGGCACCTGAAGTGCGACCAACTAATCAGCCTGATACACATTTTGAGACAGACTTTCTTTCTTACAGTCATGGCTTTCCCAGAGAGAGTAAATATGTGAGAAAGTTGTTTTGATTCTGCGACTTCTAAATCTTCACTTTTCCCCAAACACATTGTTTTATTAAAAAATAAATAAAAACTCACCTTTTCCGAATCCTTTTCATCCACTATTTCAAATATGCCATCTTGTCTCTGCTTGTACGTAGCTGGCTGGTAGAGATCTACAAAAAGTCAAACAGACTTTTAATATACAGATTTTCAGTGATAGCTTTGAAAGCATACACATACACTATATGGACAAAAGTATTGGGACAGGTGACGGTTACACCAATAGAGACCTTACTGACATTGCATTGCAATACATAGACTTTGATATGGAGCTGGTCCCTCTTTGCAGTTAGAACTGTGGGAATGCAGTGAGTTTCTGTGGGAATTTGTGCCCATTCATTCTGTAGAACATTGATGATGTCAAACACTGATGTTGTATGGGGTTGAGGTCAGGGCTCTGTGTCAATCAGTCAAGTTCTTCTACAGTCATGCTGGCATAGAAAAGGTTCCTGCCTTAACTGTGTCCGCAAAGTTGGAAGCATGGCGTTGTCCAAAATGTCTTGGAATGTCTGCCATTCACTGGACATAAAGGGCCTGTAAAACAGGCATGTCCCAATACTTTTGTCCAGATTGTGTAGCTTTAATTTCCAGGTAAAATTAATACTTCCAACAAAAGCACCAATGAGCCCTTCTTAAGAGATTTTGGTCATTTTTAGCAGATATGCAACACATGGCATCATGGACAAATCAATGTAAGGAATTAAACGCAGATTCTGTTCAAAGGAACCAAAGGTTTAAAAATTCCAGGCATGGTCTGAGCATGGTAAAATGGTAAAAACAATTACAAAATAACTTCTCCTTGCCATAGGGTATGAAAGGTCGGTCAGTGGGAGGTATCAGAATAAACTTCTTCTCCCCAGAGATGACACAGTACAGGTTCTCATAGTGGTCTTTGTGCACTGCAAGGTAAACATAATTAATTCCCACCAGTCAAGGAACACTTGTTTTTCATTTCACTGAGTTTCATATCTGAGCCAACAAACTAAATTCAAACTTACATGATGTGATGGCACTCTCTTCTCCTAACCAGAAATTCACAGCATCAGGCAATTTTCCTGGGGAAGGAAACTCTTTATTCATATCCAGACTAAGGGTGCCATCTATAATTTCACAAGAGCGATTTTCTTTAAGATAAAAAAGCAGCACAAGATGCAAGGATCCATAAAGTTCATCATTACCCCATTGCTGGGAATCAAGCACACTTAGTTTGACTCAAGTAGAGATAAGTGCCAAACAGGGATCACTTTGAGACAATCAGATCAGGGTAAAATCAAAACGATAAACACTCCTTTTTTTTTCTCTCATGCCTGGACGCAAGAACCATTATAGAACACCCACCCCCGGACTACAGCTGGGACATAGAGCGCCGCATGCACCCCCACATTAATAATGCTACCGGCGCCCATGCCCTCACGAGTCACTGTCAGACCCTTGCTCTGGACCAGACACCTTAACATGACATATACAACTCACCAAGTGCCTCACTCATCCACGGGATGTGAGTCTGCACGTCTCCTGTGAGCTCCGGCAGCTCCTCAGTCAGATTGGAGCACTGCTTCTGTACATAGAAAACACCACTGCTCTCCACCTTGCCCTCTATGATGTCCAAGAGGGAGGAGAAGGTCATCTGACGCTCTTCAGGCATCACAAAGCGGTTTCCGTTCACAGCATCTGCATAGCCATTTGGAGTCACGGCTACACTGATGACCTTAGAGCCGACAACCTCTCTGAAGGAAATCAAACACAGAGTCAGGAATAAGTTGTTCCTGAAAATAACCTCTGACAAACAACAGGTTAGAGAAATTGTCTCACCTGAGGTAGCCTGGGTTCCATTGAGACAAAGCTGGCCAGTCACTAAAGGCATTGCGAATGATGCAGGGCTTATTAGGACCAATCCAATCACGATAGAATTGTAGCGGAGAGACAGGTTCATCCAGGTACGGAACTGACTCGTTCAAATAAAGTTCTAAAAAGCACACAGCATATTTCTGATCATCAATATCGTTTCACCATCAATGTAAAATCTCACTCCTATAGATGTGAGGCGTTTAATGCATTTTGCAACAGTTTCTTGGCATAATCTGTCATCCTTCTTTTTACCATGTTCATCAATGGTTAAGACCCCAATTTCCAATCATTCCCAGCTTGTAGTGACAGTGTTTTTAAAAACTGTGTCCACTTATTGTGCACTCCATCATACACAGTTTTTGGCCACAGGACACTGTTGGCTGGATATTTTTGGTCGGTGAACTATTCTCAGTCCATCCGTGACAGCAAAGCATTAAAGTTCCAGCAGTTGTGTGTGTGTGTGTGTGTGTGTGTGTGTGTGTGTGGGTTCAACGATGTAGCACAAACAAGCACACAACAATATGCCACTACCTTTTCAGTGTCACTGGTGTCCCTGTGCAGGTCCTGATCATGAAGTCATAATGGAATAAAGCAGGCTAACAAATTACGACGAGAATTAAATGGACAACAACCAGAACCTGTACAAACCACACCTATACGGTCAGTGGACCTAATACAATGGCCAGTGAGTGCAAACACAAGGCACATGTATCTAATGAAGTGTGTGTGTATTGTAAGGGACCCTGTCCAACACAGGATCTCCAGTAGCGAACTAGTGTTGGTAAGGTGGACCATGTGGAAATTAAGCAAAGATGCACCATATGGATTAAATATCAGTATGCCTACGGCAAGATATTATAGGGCCCATATCATCACTTTTCTGGAGTTAAAAAGTCTTAAAGTCTGGCAAATGTTTCAAATGTTGCATTTACTCCATGTATCAAAATGAAGCTTCAAAACAGTATTTTGTAAGGTCACAAAAGCAACACATTTAAATACATCTCTTTATTCTGGCCACAGCAGTTTAGTCCTAGCCATTCATGCACCGATTTACCTTTAATGGCAAAAAATTAATCAGATGAATCCTCTGGTTTGGATTAATCTCGATTAATCAAAACACGCATTAACTCACCTGGAGCTCTAATTGTGCCCCTCTCAGAAACACTGTGATCGGTACAAATTGCAGCCTTCTGCAACGTCACCATTTCAGAGACCGATATTGTGATAACAATTAACAGAGGATATGTTGTGTGGACCAAAAATGAAACAATGAGCTTCTTTCACTATGCAGTAGCGGAAGGTTTTGAAGAAGAGGCTGAGGAACCTTAGTGCAGGAGAACCTGATTCCCCAACACCTGTACCTACCTTCTCATTAACCCAGCCTTACTGAGCTAAAGTGGGCGTGTAGCGCCAGAGGCAGCTGGGAAACACTGCTAGATGATGGTGTTTTGCACTGAACACACGTGAAAGCGTGAACATTTTAGGCAAATCCTGAACTCCACCCGTTCGTTCTGAATGACAGAAAGCAGCTGAAGCCACTCACCCTGTGCTTCTGTAGGGAAATCTCTCAGACACTTCCTAACGTCTTCCATGGTCCATCATCTCACAGCGCTACAAAAAAAGGCATATTTCCACAAGCACAAACAAGTTCAGCCCCGACTCACAAAGATCAGTGTTTAGAGTCCAGAGCCTGTACTCTCTGCCACCATGCAGCAGTTTTGCTCTTCGGTTCCATTCTGAGGAGTAGCGGAGATCGTCTCCCTCTTGTGGATGGAAACTGTACCGTTCTTGATGTTAACCACGCCACATTGCATTTTATTCGAAATGACGGTAAAAATAAATAAATAAAAAAAAATGGACATCTTATTAGCCCAATTTATCGTTTACAAAAGACAACATATATATA
>JBBJLR010057811.1:0-11466 GCA_037577145.1 Brachypetersius gabonensis
GTGTGTGTGTGTGTGTGTGTGTGTGTGTGTGTGTGTGTGTGTGTGTGTGTGTGTGTGTGTGTGTGTGTGTGTTAGTTCCGCGCTCTGCAGGGAGAATGTCTGTGTATCTTCCATGTGGAGCGAGAAAAGCCTAAGCGGCTGGATCAGAGTGGGATGCAGAAACTGATCAACATTCTGGCATTTTTGCGCATCATGATGCAAGCCATCCTGCCCTATGAGAGTTTGTGCTGGTTACTATACAATGGTACTTCTTACACTTAATTGATATACAATAATGTCAAATGTTTTCATGGTGTGTTTGGAAGAATTATTTTCTGTATCTCCTCAGGTTCTTTGCACATATATACCATATGCAGGTTCCTCATGTCTGTGAACCAAGCTGCACAGGTAACCAACCATACATGTTTTCAGTGAAAGCACATATTATGAAGGACTGTTTTCCATTTCAGTCACTTGTTAAACGCTGCAATGCATTGTTTTATCTCAGGCCCTAGAGTTCTTGCAGTGGGCCTGTGTGTGTCTGGAGACTTCTGTTCCACTACTCACTTCCAGTTTCTTACCATGGAGGGCCACACTCTACTGTGCTGTGTGTGAATGTTATTATAATGACCAGGCTGCAATTCAGGCAGAGGTCAGTTTCACATCAGCACAACAATAAAAGGAGGATTGATGCTATTGTCTATGAGGTTGAAGTAAAACAGTTGTGATCCTGACACTTAATTTGCTATAAACCAGAAAGAAGGATATAGTGGGTCTTCTCTCAAAATCATAAACAGAGTCCTATATCTAAAGCCCAGATGTCTGATGATACGGGGTTTGAAACCTTTTTTAATTTACAAATGAATTAACTTTATTAAAAAAAGTTATACTAAAAGTAAAAACTCTTGGCTTCATTCAAGTTATGTGGTTGCCCTAAATCCCAAAGCTATCAAATACAAACTGTATTTATGGATGTGCTGGACCTCTTGGCAAATAAAATATTTTGTTGATTTTCTATGTGAAAATAAGTCAACCTTCTCTACAGAGAGCACACTTAATTTTCTGTAAACGTTAGCACACAATTTGTATTTGCTGAGTTTAATGAATTGGAAAATGTTAGGTTTAAATTATATATATATTTAAGTCATAACTTTGCCTAGGCCACAATATCTTAAATCTAATGTATAATAGAACCTTTACTGTTTACAGTATATATTTTTTTACTTTTCTTTGTTTGATTTGATGTCAAGAAATTACTGAAAACAAAGTAGCAAAGAGATAATGGCTAGGTTCCCATTAAGTTGATGTAAACAAAGTCTTTTTAAAAGCAGCTCTAAACATAAAGTACTGATTTGGTTGTGACCCTTCCTTTCCCCAACAGGAGTTTGCTAGACGAGCTCTTGGTAAAATAAGTGAACTGGGAAAGCTGGAGGAGATGCATGACGTGCCATCATCCCCTGACACTCAGCGGGCCTTCAAGGAAGCCACCATAAAGGTATATGTAAAATTTCTACCTGATTGTTTAGGGAAATTCCAATGATGAACCATTTCTGACTATTTCATTAATTCAGTGAGGTGAAAACAACACATGGCTTGATGTGAAATAGACTGTAGTTAAGACACTTACTAACTAAGGGTAATAAAGCGATGTAACTGTTTCATTTACCATTGAATGCGGCCGCTGAACACGTTCTGAGGTTTAATGTATTTAGATTAATTCATTTACATTCACTGCATTTAGCTGACGCTTTTATCCAGAGCGACGTATATCAGTGTTCAAGTAGTCCACATCTGTTCTTTAACCTGCAAATCTTAATTAAAATCAGCGTTCGCTATTCAACCAAATTACTGCCTGCTAAGTTATAGCTGAACAACTGCTGTCAACTCAAGTTGCTCTTTTAGTCAAAGAACCGACTCATTTGCGACTGACACATCTCTATCGAGAGCAGTGTTGACAGTTTTGTTTGACAAGGCCTGGAGGCCTGTTGCAGAGCGTGTTCAAAAACAAAGGAAAAATAAGCAAACAAAATGTACTACATGAGAAACACTATGTTTTACTTTGGCAAAAATTTTTTGTTTTAACACTCTTTACATTGGGTAAAACTGGAGACAAAATGTGCCATGACAATATATTTTTAATTTATATCACATTTGACAGGCTCCTAAAAAATAATTTGTCTCCCGAATATTTTGTGTTTTTGTTTTTTCTGGAGCCCTGCATGGAGTAGTTAAGAATAAAGTTAGTCACTAAGGTGCTCCTTGAAGAGGTGGGTCTTTAGATGACACATGAAAACAGAAAGGGTATTGCATTTACATTTATAATGCAGCATGTATAACTCTGATAATAGTAAAGTATGGACAAATCCTTAAGTTTTCTTTAGATAGTAATGTCACTACTGTTATTCTTCCCACTACTTAACTCGAGCCAGTATTAAATGCAGAGAACAACTTCACAGTGTTCAAACTGTGTGCTGTGCTGTGGTCACTCATGACAAATGGCCAATTTACACTTATTTGCATTCTAAGAATTGAATTATGCTATCAGTTTGAAAAATCGATAGAATGAATATATGAAGCATGATTCTTTACTATCCTTCTTTTATTACTGTGTTATAGTGACTTTTGCACATTTCAATGTACCACTCCTGTTGTGTTTAGCTTGCAGTGATGATATTCAAACGGTCAGCGTATGAACCACGCAAGAGAGCCAAGGGACTTTTCAGGTCTAAACAGAAGAGCAGTCTCAAGGAAGGTCATAATGTAAGTGCTTTTTCTGCCAGAGTTATACTCATTATATGCGTATGTTTAGCTGGAACCACTTACTCACTCCCTCCTTTGCCTTTAGGTTCCGTGGCCTAGGACCATGACTGAGCGGATCCTCATGGAGCTGTTTGAGGGGAACGCTGCACAATTCTTAGCATTGCTAGAAGCTCTGTGGGACAGTTCCTGCAGACCCTTGCACACAGGCATTTCTGATGAGCCTGAGATCCATGAGGTGGCACTTGAACTCATGTCGGCTGGCATCAGCATACTGTCTGGTACACATCTCCATCCCAACTTGTGTATAAACAAAGTATTTGTCTATGTATATAACTTTTTTTTTTTCTTTTTTATTTACAACTAGCTATTGTGATAGTCAATTAAACATAATAATACATATTATTATTTAGTGCAGATTAGTGGAACAACTGACTGCTAAGCAATAAAAAGTATGGATATAATTTAATGTATTATTTATTGTAAGCACATACACACCCAAATGCATATGTCATGCTCATACACAGACGCTTATACGCACATACATATAAAAATAATCTAATTTTGTACTTTAGGAAATGGAGGTTCTTCAAGTCAAGTTAGTAATGATAGCCTACCTCCATCTTTGAGTGCCATCACTTCTACTTATACACTTATGGAAAGGGCTACAGCTGGTGAGTTTTAGATTTAATGACATTTTCTTCTGTTCAATCTATTTGAATCTGATGTTTAGTTTTATATAAATGTACTGATTTTGATTTAAATTATATAGGGGAGAATCAGGTCTCTGTGGAAGCTGCAGTGAAGTTTGTGAAGTTAATCTTCAGATACGAACAATGGGACACATTTCGCATTCTGTCAGACAACCTCATGACAGTATTGTCTGTAAGTCAATCAGTAAAATTTCAAAAAGTCATTCATATGGACCAACAGGAACTTCTGCAGTATCCAGTGAATTCATACGCTTCTCCTGCCTCATTTTGGCAGAACTTGGAGGGTCGCTTCTTCCGGAAAGCTGAGCTGGAGCTCACCCTGTTAGAAGCCTTGGAGCACTTCATGACCACTTGTAGAGTCCGGGTGGGCACCAAGGATTTCATGACTGAGCCTCTAATGGGTAATGAAAAACAATATTAAATTTTTTTTTTCAAAGAACAGTTAGAGTGATTCGTTCTGCGCTACAAAATCTAACTTTTCTTTATCTAGTCTATCCTGTTATAGTGTTTCTATATTGTGAAATTGTGAGATGTCTATATTGTGCTGTTTCTTTTCTGCTTTATTTCTGTCTGTCGTTTTTCAATCTCAGTTAAAGACAAGGATGTGGGTCCAGTAACCATGACAGATGAGCTCCTGAGTCTGGCCCAGACTCTGCATGTGTGTGTCTGTGAGGCAGCCCAGGTCAGTTCCCTGCAACATACTCAGTTGTAGAGGTATTGAATCTCCACAGTAAAAGATTTCTGATTTTGCATATGTGTGTCTATTCCTGTTTGTTTTATATACAGGACATACAGCCGGATGGAGACATTGTGCTGGACATTGTGCTGTTCAGCTGGGCTAAATGTAAGCTTGTGTTTCAGAGAGCTCAGGCAAGACACTATGACCCAGTACGCTATCTGGGCAAGACAGAAAATCAAGACAAGGTGATTATCACTGAATATAAAGTTTATATGCACATGTGACATAATTACATTTTCAATATCCAGTGTAATTTATTTACTGTAAATGATAAACACTCAAATTTATGTATGGGATTTATGATTGTGCATAGATGTTCTGTGGGTGATTTATTGCATAGCTAATGGATGAATTTAATGCTCACTGTTTTTCCACAGTGGGTGCAGACTCTGTTCCTGCTGTGTGAGGTGGCTTATGTATGCCAGCTGGCTGAAATAGACCCAGTCATGGTGGCTGAGATGACTCTTAGACTGGCCGTGGTGCTGGAGAGCAGTGCAGAATTACCTCAACAATCTGACACAAAAAGAAGTACAATTTTTTTGCTGTCATAAGCTTAATATAGGACTATGAAATCTTTCAATCCACTTAGCCCATGACTAATATAATTCTGTGTTCTGTAAACTGGCTTGAATCTGTCTGTCTGTGAATTTTGTAAGATTTGATTTTCTATTGTCTTTGTAGCTTCAGCTAAAGACTACAGTCTGAAATCCCCCCGCACAGAGAAACACACAGCTAGCTCTTTTAAGGTATACTCCAAAAAAGACTTCTTTGATTCAGTAATCCTAATTTGTATCTTGGTTTAAAAACTGAATTTCTTAATGATGAGAATTTCCTTAATGATGTGTTTAATGACTATTTAATGTTCAGTAAGATTAATGATTGAATAATACAGATGCCATTATAGATGTAAAACTGCAGAATTATTGAAAAGTCATAATGCTGTGTAATGAGGTTAGAAGTGTAATTAGTTGTTATTTGTGTGTACCTCCAGAAGTCACAAGCAAAGCAGCTGGAAATGGCGTGTGGTGTGTTGGAGAAAGGCCTGGAATATATGTCGAGAGGCACAGCGGTATCTCTCCTCTTTGATTACTCAGTCATATCTGACACTGTGTTCTTGCAGGTAGTACTGCACACAGTCAACTGAAATTAGTCCACATACCTCATGCGTCATGCAGGCTCGAAAACTGTGCTTAATGTATTGCACTACAGTGTAAATACAGTAATCCAAGAGCAAATGCGTATTGTGAAAAACCACATTGTTGTGTTTTGGTAAAAAAAAAAAGCTCAAAATCCACAATTTTTTTTTTTAAGTTGGCATAGCGTTTTTACCTGCTTTGTCACATATAAGCGATTGCCTAGATTTACCTTGACACCCAACTGTGTTACAAATTTTTTTCAGAGAGGACATAAAAAGTAATGATACAATCATGTTCATTTTTTCCCAAAAATGTAAAAAAAATATCCATCAATTGTGCAAGTGCTGTTCATAGCAATTGCTCCTATTTCAAGCAGGGAAATGATCATCTTAAACCCTGCAGTTTGTGAAATCTTGTCTGTTTTTTCACAAGTTTGGTGGCTCACATGTGAAATCCTCTGAGAGTGTACAAATGGAGAGCACCAGCACATCATCTGTTAGTGCTCTCACCATGGACCTGTTTGTAGAACTACTGGCCTCCCACCACAGAGTGTTCCTTAAACTACTAGACATTTACTCAGGTATGACACCTTGACTCAGGCAAAGGAGCCTGGAAATAATGTGTTTGTATATTGTATGTGACATGGCCACTTTGATTGTTGTCCTCAGATGAAGATTATACAGAGGAGAGAAAGAGGTCAGTTGCACAGACTGTCCAAGGACAGCCCTGTGATGCATATTCAAAGAAAGCCAGGGAAGGTGAGATCAAATGACTGTGCCCTCCAAAAGATGCAGGTATTCAAAGTGCAGTCTGAATAATTTATCCTTGTTTGTTTGTAAACAGAATGTTTGCTGCTGGAGAAAATTAAGAAGAACAAAATCTCCAAAGCTTTATTCCTGATGCAGAAGGCCTTTCTGTTGCACAAAAATGACCCTAATAACAGAGACACCAAAAAGTTGCTTGAGGTCAGTGTTGAAATTCACCTTAAAAAGCATATACAACTTTATTTAACCCATTTTTCTCAGCCCAGTGCCAGATGGTCCATATTATATTCTAGTTTACACACTTTAACCAATAAGAAAACTGGACAGGGATAAATACGTGGTTGAGAAATGATTGGATCTAAGTCAGACAGTCTGGTATCTCAAGAAATTAAGAAACATTGATTAACCATACAAAAGCACCCTAAAAAGCAGTGTAATGCTTCACACTTTGACTTTTTTTCAATTTTCTCTCCCTTCAGGATGCTGCGAAATTAATAGAGAAGGCAAAGGTCAGGGAGCGGAGGCTAGCTAGTGCTTCTGTTCCTGCAGAGAGAGGTTCCGCAATGGACAACAGATGTACTCCTCCACCTCCTGTCCTGCTCTCATGCACTGGCCAGTCTATGACTTTTACTCCAGCACCGTATACCCTGGAAGAGAAGGTATTTACCATTAACTCTCCAGACAGTATTACTACAACTGATCGATTACTACAACTGTTGTTTTTTTACTTTTATATTATTTAAATATTTTAGACTCCCTTGCATTTACATGTATTGTTGTTTTTCTGCTGTGACTAGTGATAGCCTGAGGCTGAAGTAAATGTTTTGGCTGTATTTTGCATTCATGCAGGTGTGCTGGTACCGTATTTATGGTAGAAAAGTGGATGGTCTTAATTTGAAAGTGCGGATTGGAGACAATCATCTACCTGGCACTGGCGAAACAGTAGGACTTTCTTTGTATACCCTTTTTTCCTGAATCTTGTTTTTTCAAAGTGTACTTTAAATATATTGGAGCACAAACATTTAGACATTTGATTTTAAAAATAAAGTAAAATGTTGGTTTTAAGTAAACACTGAATACATGTGGCCATACACGTTAATAACCTTTAATATCCTTATTTCTGTACAACACCCAAGTTACACTTGCAGGACCTTATGAGCAATATAAGGAATATATGATCTCAACAATAGAAGATAAAATTCCACAACATATATAAAAAGTGCACCCGATATGCAAAGATTTTAGATATGTTTACAATATGTACATTTAAACTGAAATTCATATTTTTATTCTGACAACATTATATAGATTGAAGTTTTAGATTGAACACCAGCTGACTATAATTCATCACTCTTGAAAATGAACTGTTACTGACAAAACATTATGACACAATCAGATTACTTCTAGGGGTGAACGTTTGTTCTATGTGAATGGACTGGAGCCCAACCAGCTATACGTTTTTGCTGTGACTGCCTTCGATGCTCAGGGTAACCTAATCGGCAACACCATTGGAGAAACCACCCGACCCCTTCTAGCCTCATTGCCTTTGCCTCTCTTGATAACTTGGGCCCACCTGGCTCAGGTAAGTGGATGAGTGATCTACAGACACAAAATTCATGTGCTGTAACAAGTAATTCTTAGATCCGTCATCCGTAAATATGTCTGTTATAGGTGTCTTACCAAACAGGCCAACATGCTCTAGCCAAGAAAGCCTGCTGTGAAATTTGGAGCCAGTTTACTCTTCCTCCAGTCTCAGACCCTGGAGCCTCTCAGGAGCCAAAGGTTGAGCAGGATCTTGAAGGGCTTGCCCAGACAAGGTTACAGAACATATATATAAAGGCTTTAAGAACTTTAGCTTATGTTATGTTATTCTTCCTAATTTAAAAATATTCAAATCTAACTTTTTTATTTTTCTGAAGGTTGTGCCCAGAGACCTTGGAGATCACATCTCCTCTTATGCAACATTTTTTTCTCTTGACCATCTTCATACAGACTGACATCCATATCCAGGAAAGGTCGCTATATTGCGACACCCTCTGTGGTGAAAGCTCTTTCATCTGGGGACAGGTTAGGGATAAAACAAATAACTCAAAGCTCAGGTGCATTGAATTTCTGAATAATTTTGTTCCGTATTTAAGGTTTCTCAGTGAGCTGACAGGATGCTGTAGTGAGTATTTCAATGAAGTCCTGATGGACAGAAAATCCAAAGGTTTTATTCAGTTTCCTAAGCCTTTAGGCTCAGTGCTGATTTGTTTTGAAAGTGTGTGTGCGCATTCTTGTTAAAAAATTTAGTGCTTCTATTATAAACCCAGCAAGGGCTATTTTAATACAGAAATATCTATTCAACATGCTGATGCAATTTACCATGCTGAATGTGGTCACACACACATAATAGCCACTCTTGCTGAGTATAATAATAATTTAATAATAATTTAATAGGGACATCACCAAAGTCTTTGAATGTATCACTGTCATGTATCACAAGATGATGATTTTTATAGAGTTAATACTCCTGGTGCTGTTCTGATCACCTTTACAGGAGGCCAGACTTGCAGAGTGTGAAAGGATGCTGGTGGCCATAGATCTGGCGCTGCATCTTAATGACAGTAATGGTGCCCTGCAGGCTGTAGTGAGCTGTTATGGTTTGCTGACACCTCCTATCTACTATCAGATTCCATCATATTCTGTGGTAGAGGTAAGTGTCTTTAAGTTAATAAAAATGGCTTTTTTGTTTTGACCTGAGACCAGATCTGCTTGTCCTTGCACACCTCTTTCTTGTCCCTAATTTTGTCCTATTGAATTCTATTGACTGTAGAACACACTATTAGAAACAAACTCCAGGCCTTGACGTATGGAACAGTACAGTGTCTAATTATGAATGTTCATTCTTTCTGCTTGTTTCAGGTGTTGTTAAAGTGCCTTATGGTGCTGCAGGAGATTCCAGCAGTGCTTAAGCAGAAACGGCCAGCTGCAACTACTGAATCCCTCCAACATATGGTGGCCTGCATCACACACTATGTGGCTAAGGTAACATGATGCATATGCAACATACAGACACTAAATGTTTAACAAATGAATTGCTGTCTGCGACCTAGATGCCACCATTTTGTGCTTTTCAGAGCCTGCGAAACTTGAAGGAGTACTGCATGGCATCATCAGTGATAGACCAGGGCAAGAAACTCCTAAAAGAGATTACTGAGAGTGACCAGCAGCCCACTAGCAGAGCTGGTCCTGTGGAGCAGGATGGAGTGAGCACTAGTGAATTACAGAGATCATTCATTTGTAAAGAATTTGTGGAGATTTGCAGTGAATGTAAATGTTTGTGTCCCAGAGAGAGAAACTTCAGAAGAAGGCAACAATTGTTCCTGAGGAAGAGCTCAGTGAGCAGCTTAAGGCTTTGGAGGGCACTGCCTTAAAGCACAAAAAATCAGGAATACCAATCAACTGTGATGTCACAACCTGGAATAAAGCAGGTAAAGCAAGCTATCATGGAGAGAGTTCATTCTGTCTCTAATCAGTTAAGCTATACAATAATTAGAACTTCAATAGAAAATAAAGAATATATGGCTCCTATGCAGTTCCCTGTGAAGAAAGCATTTGAGTAAAATTACATTTTGTCTGATTTTAGAAAGATTGACTCTAGGGCATGTTAAAACATGGGGCCAATTTTACCCATTTCATGAAAAACATGTTTGACATGAGAAGTCAGTGGTTAATACAGAACCAGATATCTAGTGTCAGTGGATTCCCAACAGGTTCTCAAAGTCCTGATCTTACTGGATGTGAAGACCCAGTGGTGCTTTATACCATCACTGATTGCAGCTCTCTGAGAACTGCCTTTATAGAAGGTACATTGAGTAACTTCATGCACATTAAAATGCACTGTGTTTACTTACACAAGATTGCTTTAATTTGTATATGTATGCATTTTTTAAAAACTCCAATAGTGATGAAGTTTAAACAGAAGCCTCATTTCATGGAGTTTGCGTTGCTCCTGCTGCAAAGGGCCTTGCAGGAGGATCAGCTGGAGTTGCTATCACAGTGTGGACAGGAGATCTTCAGCTGGCTAAGCAGGTTTTTGTTGTGTTTTGTGCTTTAAGGCTAGTTTGTAGTTGAACCACGGCATCATCTTGTTATGTCTTAAATGTGTGCTTTATGACCAGGCGAGATGAAGGTTTGACAGTCCCAAAGAAGCCTCAAGAAATGGGGAAAGATCTAAAGAAGTTTACAACATCTGTCATAGAGTACAGCAATAAAGTAAATTAATACAGTATGCACACATGCACGCTTTTGTAGAAGCACCCTGCACCTGCACCTATAACACTGTTTATGTTTTCATCAGAAACAGAAGGTCAGGAGTTTTCAGAGTGATAAAAAGAAGTCACAAAAATCAACTGGACCGGGGCCAGGAACCCAGACTTTAAAGTAAGCAATAAAGTGCTAGCTTTGCAAAAAATCTGCACAAAATTTCCCCTAGCTCCAGTTTAGGAAATCAGCCAATTAATTTTAAGTGTATGTGGTCATGTGTATAATAGTTTAGTCATGCAGTTGTGTGGACTAGTGTGTGTGTGTGTGTGTGTGTGTATGGTTGTGGTTGTGGTTGTGCGTGTGTGTACTACCTGCCTAATAATGTGATACTGTGTGTCCCCATTGTGCCACCAGAACAGCTTGTATGACCTCTAAGTTGCCAGGGGGTGTCCATGGATTGGCCTAATTTGTACAGCACATGGCACAGATGCTTCATTTAAGATCTGGAGAATTTGGAAGCCATGGAATTTGCCATGTTAGTTATAATAGGTCTATGGGCTACAAAACATGTTCATGAAGTTTTCACAATCACTCTCACATAAAAATATATCACTAAGATATTCTTCACAGTTTTGGTCCCTTTCAAAATGTGCTGTTTGGACAGAGGGCCCAGTGTGAGGTCATACTGGGCCAATTTGCATATAATTTTTCATAGAACCACCCGTCATCTGTCGAGACCCCATTAGATTAGTTGAAGATCTGGCATTTTAAGTATTTAAGGTGGAACAGAAAATTAGAATGAGGCGCTATCTTTAGCATCATGGAGGATCTGTATCTACTGTCCATGGCAAGTCAGCAGATGAGGGATATGTAAGTACTTTCAAATAATGACTTTTGTTAAGTATGAACTAGCCTGTTAGTTTCGTTTCGCATGTGTCAAAGGAGCATCGTAAGGGGTGGGTGAAGCTGAGGTTTATTGTCATATTGTGAGGTCTGAGGGAGGCTGCCGTTAAAGGCAGCCTGCAGGTTAGATCAGTGTTTTGGTGTGTTCACGGGTCAGGGTGCCTGTGTGTAGTCAGCAGGTGGACTCCAGGCTTGTGATGAGCTTGGGGGCACCTGGTGATTACACA
>JBBJLR010057821.1:0-11466 GCA_037577145.1 Brachypetersius gabonensis
TGCTGAAGGTAGGATTTGAACCCATGACCTCTTGGTCCAGAGGTAAGTATCCTACCCACTGAGCTACCTCCACCCCACGAAATCAGTATTGCCCTGAAAAACAGAGCCATAAAGGAAAGAATTATTATAAGTACAACGGCCTAGATGTTTCAATCCAGAAACACTGCAATCCAGAAATACTGCAAACCTAGGGTGAAAACCGAAAGAGAAAGAAGAAAGTGTCTGTACACTGACGTTCACACAATACCACTGCACATTTACACGTGCTAACGGTCATCCCGGCCGTAACAGGAGCGGGAGCAAAACGCTTTCGATTCAAATGAGCCCTGAAAGCCCTATACCTCCAAAATGTCTGCTTGCAATCGGTTTCAAAACACTTAAACATATATCACGGTTCATTTTGATTAAGTTCGCAATGAAGTGCATAGCCCATTAATTCACTGACTTGCCACAGAAATTACAACGTAACATTGTCTTTAATCACTATGGGGATCTTCAACGTGGTGCATTAGCATGAACTTTCCAGAGAAACTACAAAAAAGGACTGAAGGCAAAACTGGTGGCGATGCAACAAAAAAACTGGCTTCGCAAATTGATGTTAAAACTGAAGTTATATTTATTCAAAGACTTAAAATTCATTGTTAGAGACTTTATAAAACGCACGGATTAAAGCAAAAAAAATCATCTGACGGAAGAGATGACTGGGGTGTTAACGGGTGGCGGGGGACGGGGTGGGGGGACGGGGAGCTTTGGCGGGTGGGGCTGGGTGAGCGGTATACTTTAGGTGAACGTACTAAACCGAACCACTTCAAGTGATTCGGTTCAGTACGTTCACTTAAAAGATTCGGTTTTTTTGAACAAATCGTTCGCGAACGACACAACACTACTTCCCATTGACATTCTTCTGTTAACAGCAAGAGCACGGACTGACTCATGGATCAGTCTGTACTAGAGCTGGGATACTCGGATCCTTTTTCGGATCCGGCTCCCTCTGAGTCACTCGAGTCACTTGAGTCACTATTGCCAAATTGACAGTAGTGAGTCAACTGAATTGTTTGAATCGTTTTTAAAAAGAAAGTAAAGTGTCATACATGACAAGTAACAAATTAAAATTTAAAAGTATCAAGACGAGGTTACCTCACTGGCAAAGGTTTATTTAAAAAATATTACAAAACACACATAAAACAGTTGGAACAAAAAGGCTAGTACTAGCTATGACTCGATTAATATTTTCTGTTAGAAAGGAAATTAACTCGTGTAATCTATGATGTACCGATGTTTCGGGTAGCATTAAATTAAACCTGCTAGATTCAGATTTGGCTGCATGTTTAGTGGAGGATGGCGGATTCACTGACTCTACCTACACTCGTCTCTGGGCGATTCAGATCGGGCTCTGTAGCAAAAGTTAACCGATGAATTCACTCATGACCCGGCCTACCCGTGTCTGAGAGGTTCAGATCCGGATGAAGTTAAGGATAGAGACCCCAGATTCGTGATTCGTGAGTTATTTAATGGATCCGGGTGATTCACCCAGATGAGTTGTGAATCGCTCGGCTCTAGTCTGTACAGTAAAGGACAGCCATAGAAGCACAAACCAAACCTCCGTGGTGGTTGTTGCACCAGGCAATGAGGATATCTGCTGGACAGATCTAACATTAGCCTTATAGTCAGCTTCTGACTGGTGGCGTGCTGTTACTTATTTCTAACGGAGCATAAGCTCTCGCAGCACTCATGACACCGAAGCCCCCTTTTGCAGATCTCGTCTTTGTTTTGGAACATTACAAGCCTTTGAGACTGATGTGGCACTAAATGCTGGGGAATTATTTTCTCTTACTAGGAAGTTTGGCTCATAAACAAGCTTCGAGAAACAGCTCGCAGCCAGTAGCTACTTCGCAGCCGTCACTGTTTAAGAGAACTGCCGAAACCATAATGTTTACTTTTATTTTTAGGAAAAATTATTCAATCGTAATTGAACCAAAGAAAAAGAGCCTTTCCAGAACTTTGTCTGCCGAAGTCTGACCCCGTCATAGCGACAGAGAACTTTAATCCATGAATACGTCCTTTGACTGTTCTTGCCGTCACTACATTAATTATTTTATTAACATTATTGAATTATTTGTATTTCATTTCTAATAATTAAGATTAATTTAGCATGTAGTACAGCACTCACAATTGTACAACTCAAATACTTTTCAGTCACTTACCTTTTCCAAAAATGTATCTGTATTTTATTTTTTTCTCTTACAGTCTCTCACTGACTTGCTGCACCCTTAACAAGCCAATGCACATGGAGCAATATTTCGGTTAAATAGTGAGCACGAATCTAAGCTTTACAGGTTTAAGAAACAGTTGTGGACTTGAGCACGAATGTACGTTGCTCTGAATAAGAGCGTCAGCTAAATGCCATAAATGTAAATATGTTAAAATAAGTTTATTTTTTTTCATATTTAAATCACATTTCAAACATATCACTGTTAACCAGGGGAAAAGCGGGGCTTGTTAAGAGAAATTTGAAATTGGATTTACTCTAGATATTTGCAAAATAAATACATTTTTTCAAATATGATCAACATTTTATTTCTGTTATGTTGTGCTGTCTGATGTTTTATTTGCTTTGTCTTTTGACACCAATTCGTTTTGTGATTCCATCCTTGATATGAATCTCCTGTTCCACCACATCCCAAAGGTGCCCTATTGGATTGGGATCTGGTGTATGTGGAGGCTGTTGGAGTTCAGTGAACTTATTGTGATGTTCAAGAAACCAGTTTGAGATGATCGGAGTTTTGTGGCATGGTGCTTTATCCTGCTAGAATTAATCATCAGAAGATGGTACAATGTGTTCATAAAGGGATGGACATGCTCAGCAACGGGCTGTGACATTTAAACAATGCCCAGTTGGTACTAACACTCCTGATACTCCTGTGTCCTTTATGTAGTTTAGTTTGTGTTGAAAGGTCCTTGTACCTCTTTGTTTTTGTATGTAGTGTCTGTGTCCTTTGTTAATAAAACACCTTGCAAAGGGAACCTGCCTGCTTGTGCCTCACCTCACTCCCCGAGCACGGCTCACCGTGACAGATTGACCAGCCACCTCCGAGGCGCAGCAGGTAGGCACGGATTCCCAGGGGCGTCAGTAGCAGAGAGGGGCCCAACACCGGCAAAAGGAGCGGGAAGGCAGCTGTCAGCCAGAGCGTAGACACGGGCACGGAGCGTCCCAAGAGTGAGTCTGGCGTCGTAGGGGGTTTCGCGCCCCCTGACGCTCTGTAGTCCGTTTGGAGCGTCCCAGGAGTGAGTCTGTCGTCGTAGGTGGTTTCGTTGTAGGTAACATAAAAATGACTCATTTTGATACTTTTTATAATTATCTGTTAACCTTTTTAGCACACAAAGTTTAATGGTGACAGGATCAGGATGAAGAAAGAACATGCTTTATCTGTAAAAATTCCATCATATATCTTCGTTCTGTAAAATTATGATACACGTTTTACGCTATAAATTCAAATGACTGTAAAAGCGCACAAACCGAAGATATTAATTTTACGGTAATTACAAAATGGTCTTTTACCATTATTTGTGCCAATAAATATTTTTTTAAATAGTAAGTATTTCATACTGGAGCAATATACATTTGTTTCATTTTCATGTTTTAACGTTTTGTTGCTGTAAAAAATAATGTATGTTTTGGGTAATTGATGTGCTGTTGCATGCAAATAATGTTATGGATTTTTCCCGTTTTTAACGGGAAATTGAGATATTTAAGGTAAATTAATGGATTTTCAACATAACAGCATTGTGAAAATGAATGCAATACAGTATTTCTTGATTTACAATATAAAGCAGTGTCATGATCAACTCTCTGCCAAAAAAGTTAACCCCTTTCACAGAGCTAGATTTAATATGGTTCGCAAATGAGCAGGGCCACTAACAGAAAGATATACCCCCGTCAGTTTAACGAGTTTTAACAACCGTAAAAAAATAACTCTTTAAATCCAACAAGATGAAGCCACTATCATTCACTAAATCTGAGTAATTCAAAATGTCCAAAACTAGCCTGATATTATTTGTAATATGTGTTTGCCATAAAACCTGATTGAGTTTCTTCAACAACCAAATACTAACTATTTTAGCCAATAGTATGGCAAATATCTTATAATTGAGCAAACAGATTGGACGCCAATGATCAATCAATAATATATCTTTGTTAGGTTTGGGAATTACAGTAGTCAACCCTTGAGTCATAGTGGCAGGAAGAAACTCTTTTTCTATATTCTCTTTAAAGGTTTCAAATAAAAAGTGAGCCAGATCATCAACAAAAGCCTTATTCACATAATTCCCTTTCACTCATCACTAGATTTTACCACCAGAGTGTTCAAAAACGTTTCAGCTGAAGCAAGCGCAAACAAATTCATGAATGATATTGGGTCACTTGAAAAGGTTATTTACTGTGTGCATGTGAATTGATTTGGAATTTTATGTTTTCTTGCAAAGATAAGTAATTTATTATGTATAAATACATTAATATGTATTTTTTTGGATCTTATGCATTTTTTGTGCAAGAGCCAATATATTTTCTTTATATTAGAAATAAAATAATATATGAAGGACTTTTACTTTTTGTCTGCTTGGTTTAATCACTACACATACATATATTAAGCTCCTGTTTAACCAGAGGACCTTCTGTGCAAAGTCTGCATGTCTTCCCCATGTCCATGTGGGTTTCATACACATCCAGTGAACTGAAGAAGCTACATTTTCTTTGAGTTTGCTCAGTGATGAACTCTCAATATGTCCAAGGTGTTTCTCTGCCTTTTGTTCTGTGAGTCCTTGGATAGGCTCCAGCATTGCCCAAGACCTGTAAAAGGCTGAGAGAATGGATAGATTTATGTTTCGTATATTTCTAGCTCTTAATGCATTTGTGTGTCTTGAAATTTGAATGTCTGAAGCTCTTCCCACACTCTGAGCAGTTATATGGTTTCTCTCCAGTGTGAATGCGCTGGTGTTTTTTGAGGGCACCTTTTTCCCGGAAACTCCTCCCACACTCTAAGCAGGGATACGGCTTCTCTCCTGTGTGAATGCGCTGGTGAACTTTGAGGGCACTACTCTCTCTAAAGCTCTTCTCACACTTCGAGCAGGGATATGGTTTCTCACCAGTGTGAATTCGCCGGTGTGCTTGAAGATGACCCTGTCCATTGAAACTCTTCCCACAGTCTGAGCACTGGTACGGTTTCCCTCTTGTGTGAATCCGCTGGTGTTTCTGGAGACTACTCTGTCCAAAAAATTTCTTCCCACACTCTGAGCACTGATACGGTTTCTCTCCAGTGTGAATGTACTGGTGTGTTTGTAGGTTAATTTGCTGATTAAATCTCTTCCCACACTCTGAGCACTGATACGGTTTCTCTCCAGTGTGAATGCGCAGGTGTGTCTGGAGATTACTCTGTTGATTAAAACTCTTCCCACACTCTAAGCACTGATACGGTTTCTCTCCAGTGTGAATGTGCTCATGTGTTTGGAGACTACTCTGTGTACTGAAACTCTTCCCACATTCTGAGCAGTAATAAGGCTTATCTCCAGTGTGAATGCGCTGGTGTGTCTGGAGGTTTATCTGTTGATTAAAACTCTTTCCACACTCCAAGCACTGATACGGTTTCTCTCCAGTGTGAATGAGCTGATGGGTTTGGAGAGTACTCAGCCTAGTAAAACTCTGTCCACAATCTGAGCAGTGATACGGTTTCTCTCCAGTGTGAATGCGCTGGTGTGTTTGAAGATTGCTCCGTTGATTAAAACTCTTCCCACACTCTGAGCAGTGATACGGTTTCTCTCCAGTGTGAATACGATGGTGATGTTGGAGAAGACTCAGTCTAGCAAAACTCCTCCCACACTCTGAGCAGTGATACGGTTTCTCTCCAGTGTGAATGCGCTTGTGTGTATAGAGGTGACTCCGCTGAGTAAAACTCTGTCCGCACTCCGAGCACTGATAGGGTTTCTCTCCAGTGTGGATCCTCTGGTGCTGCTGGAGAGTACTCTGCTGACTAAAACTCTTCCCACACTCTGAGCAGTGGTGACTTCTTTCTTTGTCTGTAATATTTTTAGTTTGTCTGTGGATTGTGTGCAGAGCAGCAGAGGATGCTTTCTGTGTACTGGAGCATATGGACACCAAATCATCATATTTCAACTCTTCTGGTTTTAACATTGTTGTGTATTCCATTGGGTGTTTCTTGATATGTTTATGGAAGAAAATCAGAGCTGTGTAGCAAAGTGGAAAGCTTGCAGCAAGAAGTCAATCTATGTCTGGAGGAGACAAAGAAAAAAAAATGTAATTCAGTGCTAAGTGAGAAAAAATATGTAATGAATGTAATCAAATATAAAACATGGTGCCAGCTGTCAAGTGTACAAGATCAAGACCAGCAAACAAAGATTGTAGAGGTGTACCTAACGATTTTGTGATTTTTTTATTACTATAGCAGTCATTATATTTCAGGTGAAGGTTTAGTATGTTCAGAATGTTATATTTGTCTGAACTATTGAGACCATGGTATGGAAGAATGCAGAGCATGTAATTACTACACATCAGTCTTGTTTATTTTGTTTTTGTGCTTTTTCGGCGTTTCTACTTGACCAAAGAGTCTGACACTGTATTCACCAGGATTAGGGTTGTTGTGGCTATGCGGCTTCCTGTGCCATCTGCCTCAGAGACTCTACACACATCATGCACAGAATCCCTTTTCACACACAAAATCAATTGCCAAAATAATTCTGCTAATGTCAGAAAGAAGATTAAATATTCAAAACTGCTAAATGAAACAGTGAACATTTTACATTTACAAATGAGCAAAATGTCCAGGCGATGGCCTTGTCTCTGGTTATATATGGATCTGGAAGATGAGCAATAAAATTGAAGTGCAGGAAACAGCCCTAGCTACCTCTGATGCTGACGAAGACTTGAGAGAAACACAATGGGTCCAAAGCAGACTCAGAGTGCAGTACAGTCTCCACCCCTGCCCAGAATCCTGCTTACAAAGGACATTAGGGCATGAGTCTACTTCCAGAGGAACATGCAGGACTGCAACATGGCTTCCTCCTGCTGTGTTGCGAAGTGTGATTCATGATCACTGGTGTGATCTAATAACACTACTGCTTGCCAAATCTTAAACATCTACTGATGTGTCATTCTGATATATAAACTAAGGCTATGAAAGTAGGCCCTGATAATAATATATAAAATCATTGAGAGGGTGAACCTGTCGGAGGCAAAGTGCAAATATGAGAGAGGGATCCTGTATGGGGAAAGGCAGTCAGGCCATTGGCAACAAACAAGTCTAGGATGCTTTGCTCAAAGACACACAATTTCTACGCATACTGTAAAACACAGAACACAAACAGGCATTTAAAATCAGCCTGGTTTCCACTGACCAGTTACATGTAGTGAAGGAATGATGAAGCGTCACACTTCAGAACGGTTTCCTGTCCAATTAAAACGTTGTTTCAAAAATCTGTATTGAATCCTTCACAAACCAGAAACCATGGCTTTATGCTGATGTTAAAGACAAACTTTAACTTTAGTGGGGGACTACTTCCATTCCTAAGCGATGAACTGAATACCTTCTGAACTTTCTTTGAGGCAAGCAAAACCTTCCCTGTAGTGAAACGTCTGGCGGAAAGCAACAGCGGTGAACTAATCATCTCTCTGTCAGACGTGATCAAATCTTTTACAACGGCTTTTACGAAGGTGTGAAGGTATCGATTGCTGTGTCTTAAATGTGCGGCAGTGGGGAAAAGTAAGGCCACGTAATGCCAAAGCACATTAGGAATTTATTAAATACGTTCAACAAACATACCCTGTTTGTAAAAAGCATGGAATAACTTGTTAAACGTCTTAAGAAGTGAGGTAACGAGTCTACAACCCTTCTGTAAACCCCTTCAGACTCCTGTTTAAAGAGTGGTGGAGGAGAATTAGCCCAAAACTGACCCTAACATCAACAGGGAGAGAGGAGCTATAGCTGCTCTCTCCGCTGGGGGCGCTGTTTCACTCAAATACTGTAATATCGCACATAGACGCGCACTCACATCTCCGGCACAAAGAGACGCAGGAAAGACCCGAAGTTCTCTAAAGTACCGGACACTAACTTCCCCCTGCGGCTCCAGAACCGAGCCTGCCCCAGACCCAGTCCGGATTAGATCAGTCCTGTCTGTGTCCTGCGCTCCTGTCCTGGATACGCGTCCACTCTGTGAGCGCGTGCAGTAATTCTGTCCCTCCACAAAACCACACACGCGCTCCGTGCAGCTCCTCCCACAGCCCAGTCTGAACTAGTGAAAGAGTCTCTTACCTGGAGAACAGCAGGAGGAACCAAACAGGAGCTCCTCTGGCTTCAGCCTCACACTACACTCTCACAGCTGGAGGGACACCACGCCCCCAGTCCAGCAGAGCAGCGGAGCAGCGCCCCCAACTGACTGGAGGAGGAACAGGGTCTCCAGTAGTGGTGTGCGATACTACAAGATTTGGTATCGATCCGATACTGAATAAATACAGAGCCAGTATCACCGTTATCGATACTTTTTAATAAAATCGATACTTTTTAATAAAAAGGGTGGTTAAATGATCTAATTGATCAAACCGAATGAATTTCCTTGACCTTTAAGTGTTTTTGTGGTTTTTAAGTAGTTAATTGGTTTAATTAGTTATTAATTTGTTAAAACCCAGGACAGAATTTTGGCAAAGCTGTAGATAATTACAACTTACAATTAAAATACTTTATTATCATAATAATAACAATAGAACAATAACAAAACATTATAACTCCAAACTACAATACAAAAAAACCTCCCAAAATTCCTCTTCTTCAGTGTACTCCTTTTCAGGCCTTGAAAAAAATAATAATAACAAAAACAATTAGTGAAAATAGAATAAAAGTGCTAATAACTAAACAACCTGGTAAAGCCTTGAGTCCAAAGAAATATTCCCAGAAAGTGATCCCATTCTGTCATAGATGAAGGCACCACAGCACACAGTGTGAACAGCACAAAATTCTATCTCTGCATTAAACCGATTAAACCCATTCAGCAAGTAAAGCAGTGGGCAGCAGGAACACAGCGCCCGGGAGCAGTGTGTGGGGACGGTACCTTACTCAGGGTACCTCAGAGGTGCATATCGCTGTTGTTTAATTTTGGGCCTGAAAATATCACCACACGGCACTCTGCTTCCTCTCTGCCCTTCCTCTGCACCTACCCACTGCTCCTTGAAGTAAACCAGAGATTTTGTGCATCGGCTACGATAGGGGGTGGAGGGAGCTCAGTGGGTAGCGTACTTGCCTCCGGACCATGAGGTCATGGGTTTGAATCCTACTTTCAGCATACCACCACTGGGTCCCTGAGCAAGACCCTTAACCCCTTCTCAGTCGCTTTGATTAAAAGTATCTGGAAAATGTAAATAAATTGAGAACTTGTTTAATATTTGTATGACTATGAATGACATTATTGTTGCTGACTGTAGACCTTTTTAAAATCATATTTGAGAAAACAATGTACTATGCTAGTGGCGCTTAACAGTGACAGGAGTCGTTTGAATACAGTGTCTGCCGTGGTAGAGGAGTGGCAGGTCTCACTTTTGACTGTCGCTTGACAGTCACTAACTGAATGTGCAGCCAATATCAGTCACGCTTTTATCGAGACAGGTAGCCACTGTCACCTACAATTTAGGAGTGACATGGGTCTCTCACTCACCTTGTTCAAAGTTGTACAAACCATAGCTGAAAGTGGATAGGACAAATTTAAGAGCAGCAATAATAAAGAAAAACAATATAATAAAATAAAATACTCACAGTACAGTATAAAATAAAATGTTCAAACTTACAGTCTAAAAATGTACTAGGAATATAAATATGCACATCTGTATTTTATAATTATAGGCTACATATATGTATGTAAATTGTAAGTAAATAAACTGTTCATACATGTACACAGTGAGTATATGTATATAAGTATATACAGAGTGGACGTATAAGTATAAATGATAATACTGTAGATACACACACACAGGTATGCTATGGAGTGACAGGACTTGAAAATGACATTAGACATGCACCAGAAAAATTTAACATTTTAAACTGCACATTCTAAATTTCACATTCTGCACAGTAGTAGCTTCACCCAAAAATTGCATGTGTTGCATCAGAAAAAAATGCAATTAGTAATTCTGCACATAACAGAAACTAAGCGAAAGCTACGCTGGTGTATTGGATGTGTGTGTGTCTGTGGTTATCTGCAAAGTCTTTGTTGCAGAGTCTGACAGCGGTTGGAAGGAAAGACTTGCATTTTTTTTGACACAGGGAGTAGGGTTTTTTGCACCGAAGAAGAGCACACAGCTCAGATCAGGAGATATGAACTAAAGCCCTGCGCGGGACTATTTTTTTAAATCCCACTCCCGTTGGAATTTCTGACGATTCCCACCCGCTCCCACCCGCTGTCCCCCACTCCCGCCCGCTGTCCCTCGCTCCCGCCCACTCTCCCGGTCATATATGAAAATATATTTTTAAAGTAAAAAAACAATCAATGTTCTGTTATTGTAAGTTAGTGGTGCACACTGGCTCTGAAAAACGGAGAGAGCCGCAAAAAGCACCTCGAGACCAGCTCCGCCTCCTCATTCCTGTAGTGGATGGAAAACATGCCGAATATTGCCAACAAGAAAAAATAGGGCGGCAATATTGTATTTTAGTCTGTAGCAGAAAACTCTTAAAGTGCATCAATTTGTGAATTTTTTTTTTAATCCATATTAAACTATAAACAAGTTTTGACCATTTAATGCTAAAAAAATATAATCAATAAGTAATAATTAATTCAAATTGATCAGCAACATTTAAACTTGTAACATCTCAGGGTGGGTGCCGCTAAAGGCAGCCTTTAGTAAGGGTATAGTTGTGGGGTGCATGTTCCACAGGTGTGGGGTTGTGTCACAGGCTGGCTGTCGTTAGAGGCAGCCTTTTAGTTCAGTTAGTGTTTAAGTTCACGGTTTAGTTTAGTTCAGGGTGGCTGCCAGTAGAGTCTGGGTGCTTGTGTGTGATCAACAGGTTGGCTCTGAGCTTGTGAGAAGCTCGGAGTCACCTGGTGATTACACACAGGTGCTCCAGTTTATAGTACTCCGGGCTTAGGGCTCAGGCAGGAGTAGCGTAAGTGCTTCTGTCTCTACAGCTGGGCTCGTTATGAGCTGAGTGAGTGTGACTCAGGATTGGCGGAGAGTACGTTTAAATCCTGGCTGAATCAGAGTCATGGCGCATGGTCACCCCAATCCCAAACCCAACAACCAACAACCAACATTCAACATCTTTGTGTGTATGAGTGTGTAAGCTGGATGGAAGGTGGAACAGTGACAGAGTAGAAGAAACCGTATCTTGCATGTTGAGTTAGTAGACTCAGAAACCGTATTGCCCTGTGGTTTGTGCTGTGCTGGTGAGAGTCGGGTGCGAAGTGAGTTGGGACTGT
>JBBJLR010057831.1:0-28234 GCA_037577145.1 Brachypetersius gabonensis
GACAAAATCTCTGCTTGTGTGAAGGACATTAAAGATTGGCTTAACTCAAATTTTCTGAAACTTAATATGGACAAAACTGAGATAATTTTCATTGGAACCCCAGCACTCACTAGCAACATTTCTGCTTGTTACACCTGTGAGATTGCAGGCTCTCACATCAAAGCATCTACTTATGCCAAAAATGTAGGTGTAATCTTTGACTCCACACTCCCCCTTCCCTCCGTCCAGGACCAGGAAACGAGCTAGAAAAATGATCACAGGTCCCTCACACCCTGGACACAGACTTTTTGACCTGCTGCCCTCTGGCCGATGATATAGAAGCCTGCAGACCAAGACCAGCCGACACAGCACAGGTTTCTTTCCCTTCGCCATCTCCCTCCTAAACAACTGTCGTACTGCCTCACACTACAATACTGCAATTGCAGATTTAGATTGTTTATTATATTGTATTGTTAATTTATAATAGATGTATATGTATGTTCAGCATATTGTTCATTATGTTGTTACATATTGTTGTTTTATACTGCTGTGCTTGAGAGACACTATCAACCAGAATCAAATTAATTGTATGTGCTCGCTTGGCCAATAAACACGATTCTGATTCTGAATTGAAAGTTAAATGCACTAGTCAGTTATTTCCTCTCATTGGCTCTCACTTAAAAGCTCAGTAAATATCTCAGTCTTGTCTAGTGATCTATAATTATAATTATTTTAGAGAATGGCTCAAATGGTAAAAATACTATAAATGTACATGTTAGTGGATTAGTCACAAATATTAAGTAACATTCAAATGTAGACAATCTCACTGCCATTGTATTTCTGCATATAAAAGTATTACCATTTTCTGCATCAATGTAGAAGCCCTTCACTGGGGAAGAGAGAAGCCTGTAGGAAACTTTGCCGTTCAGACCTGAGTCTTTATCTGTTGCAGACACTGCCACAACAAATGAATCTGCCAGTGTCACCTCTGGCAACACCACCTGGAAGAATGGACAAGGAAAAATGGGTCATGGTGAGGAAGTACTGAACTTTCATGGTCAAAAGCTTCGTAAAGCCAGATCACATTACAGTTACTTTACAGATTCCTCTCTTCTTTACAGATTCCAATACATCACAAAAAGAGTGAATGAAATGTTGAACCTGATAAAACTCCTGAGAGAACACTGGTGCATTATCATTCACGTCCAGGACTTGAATGGTAACCTCTGCCTCTGTTTGATGTATAGAGTCTGATGCCACAATTTTCAGTGTATGTAGCACTTGCTCCTCATAGTCCAGAATCTTAGTTGAAGTAATGAATCCAGAGTAGCGGTCAATGGCAAAACTCCTGTTTTCTTCACCCTTCCCTGCTAGACTGTAGGTAATTGTGGAATTGAGGTCCACATCATTGGCCATGACTTGGGTGATGACGTGGCCAGCTGGAAGATCTAAATGTTAATTAATAAAAGGGGAGCTCACATGAAAAGTGCATTTGTTCTGAACCACAGCAATCCCATTAGGCCTAGAAGACTAATTCAAGCCTTCCTTTCAAGCAATGTGTCATAACTGTGCTCTGTCAATATATGCAAAATTATACAAGCATCATGGCATTTTAGCATAGTTATAAAAAAACACTGAAGCATTTTAACATAACGAAAGGACAAAAAACAAACATTTTAAGTTACATTAAGTGCTTCTCGTTAGTATGTGATTAAGTGTCTTACTTTCTGTAACTACTTGGATCTCCATTGGTGGTATTGCTGGGCTGTTGTCATTGACATCCACTACCTGTACCCGAACAGTACAGGTCCCTGTGAGAGGGGGGCTTCCCCTGTCTTTAGCTTCAAGAATCAACCTGTCAATCAGTTCATACAGTAAAATACTTATAGACATCTGATGACTTTCTCAGTCAAATTAAGGGAGACTGTAAAAGATGCAGTAAAATGCTTACTTGTAAGATGAGATAATCTCTCGATCAAGGACTGCGTTAGTGGCCAAAATCCCTCGAACTGAGTCAATTATGAAAGCGTTGTTGTGGTTCCCTTCTACAATGGAGTAATCTATCTGCCCATTCATACCACTGTCATAATCCATGGCTAACACCTACAAAAAAAGTGCAAAACATTTTGTACTAACTGAAGGGGGGTCATTATTTTATACACTGTTTAATTTATGTCATACATTATTTCTTTTATGCCTTGCATGTAACCATTTGAGTCAAAATACTCCAGTATCAATGTTGCCAAACTTGCTCCAGGACATTCCTACAGAATTCAGCTCCAGCGAATCTAACACACTTGATCAGACTAATCAAGTGGACTGAAGATCTGGAGATGTGTTCCACCAGGGTTAGACATAAACTCTTCAGGGGCAGGGTTGGTGACAACTGCCTTACCATGAGCAACAACTGAACCCGAAAGAACGTAATCATTTTCAGTGTGGACCACTTCTAAAATATTTCATAAAGCTTGTCAGGAACACGTACCTGCATGACATAACTGTTGTGAATTTGTCCCTCCCAGACTGCAGTTTTGTAATAAATCTGCCTAAATATTGGCGCATTATCGTTCACATCTTGCAGAGTGATGGTCACTCTAGTATAGGCTGACTGGTAGCCATTTTCTGCCAGCACCACCAGATGAACTTTGCGTGCCAATTCAAAGTCCAGCACACTCTGTTCCCTCACTGTTATATCACCTGTTGGAAGATAGAAATATAGATCATTTGTAATTGTGGGCCAGTTAGAGAAGAACTACCTAAGTGATACCTTAACGGTATGATCGTCACCTGTGTTAGGATCGATGTTGAATGCTCCATTCTCGTTGCCATTAAATATGCTGTACTTGACTGTGGTTCTTGGTGCACTCTGGTCATGAGCCACCACATTTGCCACCCATGAGCCTAGAAATGACAAACAGATTTTTGTTTGCCCACGATTTATTAAAAAAAAGAACTCTAAATAAAAACAGTGCTAAGTCCAGAAAGGCTCATTTAACAGAGAGAAAAGAGGGAAAAGAGTAAGAAATGTGTTTGTTATGATAGTATGCTGTTTGCATTTAGAAGAGCACACTTGGAAAAGATTAAGATTACTGTTTTAAGTCAGTGCTTGCGTGAAACAAAGACCCAGCAATGAGCCTGAGATGTCATGTAACCGAACTAGCATCACCAGGATCACAGAGTTGCCCTTTCATGGTGCTAGGCCCATAAAGAAGACCAATGCCACGTGTGACCATAGCTAGGGCAGGGGCCGGCCTGCGGGTTTTACCCTGGGGTCATTTTTACAGGCACACACCCAGCAGTCTGCCACGAAGGCCCAGACATCCAGCTCCATATGGGGCCACCAGAGCTGTCTCTGAATAAATTCCAGAGTGTGGGTAGTCCCTGGATGGGTTGTTCGATGTGAGGTCTGCCCCTATTGAAGGACCAAATCTGGGATGCAGAGCCGACTCAGTGGTCTGCCTCCTGGGTCCAACTCTCTTTGAAGTTTGCACCTAAGGGCCATATTCATGTCCCAGCAATCCCCAGCACAAAAAATGGTCAAAAATAATGGACAGGGGTCACAATTGGGCCAGGGTGAGCAGGGGCAACATTAACTTGAGTCCACGAAAGTGTGGAGGCATTTCTCCTGCTGCAGGCTCCACAGCAGGGTGGCACTAATGAACATCCCTGAAGCCTGGGATGACAGCAATGGGCCCATCACAAGTCCCTTTCCCAAGAGCTTAGGACAGGAGGGACATAGGTGACCCAGCAAGCTGTAGCCTGAGGGAGACCTCAATGAGAGACTGAAAAAAAAAGAAATAGGAATGTTGTGGGAGTCCAGTTGGTCATTTAGCCCCTCACTAAAACTTTGGGATTAGGCTGCCATGAGTGCTGGCAAGTTTCATCCACTCACAGCAGCTAGAGTTTGGAACTCAACAGTGTAATCAGTGACAGGCAGCTTCCCATGGTTTACGCAGAGAGAAAGAGTCTATACTCCCTGCATCACAGAGGTGAATCTATATCAAGCTCTAGATAGCCTCAAATGTCAAAAGAGCCACTGAAACAGAAAAAGAAACATGGGAATTCCAACTGCCAAGAGGGAAATCTGCCAACACACTATTAGTGCACTTTATTTTACTCTGCCATGAAGCTAATGCATAAGTACTGTAGTTCTGTGTAGACCAATGAGCAAACCTTAGAAAGAAGTTACAAAAATGAGACTAAATCTGGTGTGTACACTCAAGAAAACCACCAAACATTTGAATAATGGACATGTGTTCTGCACCTGTCTTGCCGTTCTCGGGTAAGGTCACTTCATAGATTTGCTCGGTGAACTGCAGCAGGGGCTTTTCTCCATTTAGCTGAACCAAAAGCAGGCAGGTGGAGGTGAGGGCAGGTGTTCCCTGATCTACAGCCAACACCGGCAACATCCTGATCCCTGACGCATCCTCACCCAGTGAAGCCTTAAGCCGTACATCTCCAGACAATTGGTCAATCTGAAATAGCTCATTCTCCTCTGCCAGGCTGAACACCACTGTTCCATTTTCCCTGTGGTCTGGGTCATCTGCTGCCACTTTAGTGATGAGTTGCCCAGGATATGTGTTACCTGTCATAAGAAGAAATTGGTTTTACTCAGTTTCAGGCTAATCTTTAACCATGTCAGATCAAATTGCAATGTTGGAACTCAGTTCATAAGCTAAATAGATAGAGTTCCACTGCTGTTCTGTGGCCTTTCACTGACATGACAGTGTTTAGCTTTTCATATGCTACTGTTACGTGTGCTGAAGTGACAAGTAACAATATGTTTAGGTTACTCTACACACCCCTGGTGGCAATTTTTAACTGGGTGGGTTCCGTGGCACAAGTAGGCGGGTTGTCGTTGATATCTTCCACCTGGATCGTAACCACGGCAACAGAGCTTCGTGGTCCCTGGCTACAACTGTCGGTTGCTATGGCACGAAACATGTGCTGAGAACGTGTCTCTCTGTCCAGTTGCTTCATCAGATACACTGTGCCTGTTACAGAATTAACGGAGAAGATTCCATGAGTGTCATCAACCAATGAGAAGGTGACTTCCCCGTTTGGACCAAGGTCAGGGTCTATGGCGGTAAGACGGAGGATTTCGGAACCAACGGGGCGGCCTTCGCTAACTGAGGCACGGTAGCTCTTGCGGCTGAACACAGGGCTGTTGTCATTTTCATCGGACAGAGAGATGGAAAGGACTGTGGTGGAGGTTAAAGCAGGTGGACCCTGGTCACAGGCGGTGATGACGAGGGTGTAGTTAGAACATTCTTCTCTGTCCAAAGCTTTCACAGTACTGACAACGCCTTTCACCGCATCAATGGAGAAATGACCATCTGCATCTAAAGGAGGAAGGAGAAAACAGTAAGGACATGTAGACTGAGAAGAGAGATGGTTGGGACATAGGGTGTGATTTAATCCATCAGTATAAACATGCCATCTGTACTTAATCTATGAGGAAAAAAAGAGAAAGGACAGCTAGACTGAGAGGAGAGCTCTGCACTTCAACTCTCTGGACAATAAAGTGGCCACAATTGGTACCTTTCTATTTTATTATAAACATTTAAAAAGGTTCACTCATGAAAGAATATAATTGTACGAGTTGAAAATACATCATCTGCTAGTTAGGTTAGGGTTAAGGTTAGGGTTAGGGTCTAATGTGCATTAATATGTAAGCTAATTATAGGAAGCAAATTCAGGGAAGTGTTACAACTAGCTCTTAATTGAAATTATACTAATGTCCACTCACTTTGTATAGAGTACTTCACAGTTCCGTTGACTCCATTGTCAGGGTCAGAGGCTTGGACGGTGTGAATGACCCCCGGAGTGAGGTTCTCCGGTATGATGATGTGGAAATATGGCTGGGAGAACTCAGGAGGATTGTCGTTTTCATCCAGTACTAAGCACATTACCGTGGCTGTGCTGGAGAGTGGAATAATCCCACTGTCCTCTGCCTGAACTGCAAACCAGCCAATAAAATACAGTGGAAGACATTATAAACAACCAGTGTAACAAAATAACCATAAAAATGTACTGTTCATAAATTAGTGTCTCTATTAATTAAATGAACAGTGTCATGTTACCATTGAACATTTTAATGCAGTTTTAATATGAAAGCTGCCTTTATATTTAGTGAACACTGTTAGTGTTGTAACGCGGAAATTTTAAAGGCTATGGGGTGAAGAGAACGCTCTTATGCCCATGTGTAGATTACCTTTGAGGACAAAGCTCTGGTGGATCTCTCTGTCCAACTGGGTGGAGGTGCTGATCAGGCCTGTGTGGGAGTCTATGGTGAAGAATTCATAGCCAGGACCAGGCAAGAGGCTGTAGCTCACAATTGCATTCTCCTCTGTGGGAGGACAACATTTTTACTTGAGACAACTCTGAACAACTCTGGCTGACATGGCATGCACATGCACTGCATGTCTGTATATGTATGTAGTTAAAGCAGTTGGGGCTCCTTTGAAGCCTTTATATTTGTCAGTTTCTCAAGATAAAAGATATCTAATAGCTAATTGATAGGCATTTCTGTTTCTTGTAAGCGCAAAATTAAAGAAGCCACTTTCTGACACCACAGATGTCATTACTGTTGAACAAGTTTCAGGTAAGGGTGAAAGCTTCCACCAGGCTCTTGCCATTGAAGGCAGGTACAAGTGTGTTCACCTGAGTCCAGGTCAACTGCACTCAGTCGGACCACAGGCTGCCCTGGCTCTCTGTTCTCCGTGACACTGGCGTTGTAAACACGGCGTTCAAAAACCGGCGCCTCATCGTTCACATCCAGCACCAGCACTGTCAGAGTCTGAGTGCTGGACAGAGATGGCATCCCACCGTCTGAGGCCTGCACCGTGAGGCTAAAAGCATGCTGGTATTCATAGTTTAGAGAGGAGTCCAGATACAAGTGACCTGGATAGAAATAAACCAAAAAAGGAGAGATTACCAGGTTGTCACTATTAAGATTTCACCAAATCACTGTTTGGTGTTTGATGACAAAACTAAGTATTGCAAACTATTGAGACTGTATAAAGCACTAAACATGATTTCCATCATGTAATTTAGCTTTTCTAATATTAAGACACACTGATGATCCCTTAGTCAACCTATTCTGGGTTCTTTGGGTCCTCACTCTCTCTGTCGCCATCATTTAGGGTAGTGTACAGTCCTGTAGTGTACAGACTGTCAGAATGACCGTGTGCATCATATGAACATTTTAGAGCGAAACAGAGCACTTTTAAAATAAAACAATAGGAGCTACCTCACCTCCTACGCTTCCTGTAGTGTATTACTGTCTGTCAGAATGATCCAGCAGATCATATGAACAATACTGAGTATTATAGAGCGCTTTTGTTGGTAAGTTAACACAATCAACATGTAACTGATACCCTTTAACACCTTATTTTTTGTGCACTCTACCTGTTCTCTCCACTCGGAAGTGTCCACTTTCATTTCCACCAAGCAGACTGTAGGTCACATGGCCATTTTCCCCCTCGTCTTTGTCAGTGGCAAGCAAGTGGAAAAGGAGGCTTCCCACCTCTGCATCCTCTGTCACATGAACTGTTTTCATGGAAACAAAGGCAGGGCTGTTGTCGTTGATGTCTGTTATGAAAACCTGTGCTGTTACTGAGGCCTGTTTTTGGTCACTGAGCTTCTTGACTTGGTTGCTGGCTGTTATGGTGAATACATAACTTTGCACACGTTCACGATCCAGCTGTGCAGATGTTGTGACAACTCCGGTGTGAGCATCAATGTGGAATGGTGGCTCCTCAATAGAATAGTCAGGGTCAAAAGTCATTGCATAGCGAATAGCACTGTGATGAAGACTACCATCCCCGTCACGCGCATTAAAGGCATACACTACTGTTCCCTCAGCAACGTTCTCCTGAACACTAAACATCACGACACTGTCGTCTCCAGGGAACCAAGGAGCATGATCATTCACATCATCAACGCTAACAGCCACTAGCATGCTGGCATTCACAGTGGATAGGGCTTCTGCTCGAATGATGAAGAAGTAGCGCTGGGTAGCTTCATAGTCCAGGGGCTGCGCTACATAGAGATTGCCATTGGCTGAATCAATGCCAAAGTGCAGACTTCCATCACCTTCAGCAACAGAGTAACTTATCTGTTGACTGGATGCTCCAGAAAACCGGAGTGAACCAATCACAGTTCCCGGCTTGATGCTCTCCCTCACTGTAAAATGCCTGAGTCCCAGAAAATCGTTTTGTTTTTGTGAAGCATGCACCTGAAATACAACACAACAATGGATGTGGTCATGAACATTTGCAAAGCCGGTATATTTAAATAATTGCTTAATTAAAATAATTCTATAGAAATTGATACTGAATAAAGAAATTACATAAATATATAATTGGAAAATTAGTTCTTAGTATTTAGTAATACATTTATTTTTTTTTCTTTATAGTTTAATGTTTAAAATTGCAAACAATATTAAATGTATGAAATAGAATAAAATATTATGTATACATTCATGTTGTTTTTATTTATTTAGTCATTACATCAGACATATAAAAACATACAGAGAAAAATATATAAACAATTATGATGGTTGCTATTAGGAGTGCCCCATAACCAACAAAAACTTTAATAGGCATCAGCCTGGTCTCAGAAGGGCAAGTTGTACCTGGATGTGTACCAGTGCTCTCTGCTCCAGGGACACTGGGCCATTATCCTTCGCAACTACAACAAGGGTGTAGTTGGTTTGGGGATTAGAGAGGAACCCTGTTGCAACTCTGATATCTCCACTCTGACTGTCTATTTCAAAATGACCCTTTTCAATACCTATGGGGGAAACAAAAAGACATTATAATTGTATTATGTAATACAGGGTACATTTGGTTGGAGGTGGTGGGTGTAGACATAAATGGTTTACCACACTAAAGATGACAAAACATGTACACTTCTTACCTGAAATGATAGAGAATGTGACAGTGGCGTTCTCTCCTGCGTCACGGTCCTTAGCAAACATGCTAGTTACCACTGAACCCACCGACATTCCCGACCACACCTGCCACATACAACACAGGAATAAAGACAGCAGGGTGTTACAATGATTTATTCAAGTTGAGTAAACAAAGACCATGCTGAACACAAAGCGGCATTCATTGGTTGTCACTGATTACTTTTCATTAAACCACACAAACTGTGTTTTGCTCTGTTTTTTACTTCACTTTTTAGGGTTTCAAGCTTTTTATCCATTTCCTGCATCCATACCTGTGTCGTCAAAGACTGTCTCACCACACAGATTCAAAAGGGAGCTCACCCAATCGCTATCTCTTCCATTAATTACAGCAGTCCCTTGACCACCAAAATCGATTTTTTTAAAGGATCAATACTTGGCCCCTGATCATCTGATCGATTAAAATAGTACAAGCGCAATCCACGGGATGTTTTGACGTTAGGACCATGCTCTTATTTAATTCGCTTTCGGATAAGAAGCAGCTCCAAAAATAAAAATAAAAATAATAATTAAACTTCAGAAGAACAATAGCATGATTGCTGAAACCGCCTCACGAACAAAACTTAAGAAGAACAGTAGTGGGAACCTGCACGTTGAGCTCCTTGTTGGCAGGCAGGTGAGTGAACTCAGGCGGGTTATCGTTGATGTCGGAGACCAGGACATGTACAGTAGTTGTGGCGTTGAGACGAGGATGTCCGTGGTCAGTCACTAAAACTCTCAGAGTATGGTGGGAATGTTCCTCACGGTCCAGAGCCACCCAGTTAATGAGTTCTCCTACGAAATGAGAGAGAAAGGGAGGGAGAGACAGAGAGGGAGAGACACGGGGACAGGAAAATGAAATGAGCCAGAAAGACATGGGACAGATAGAGAGGATGGAGGACAAATAAGCAAAAAAGAAAAAAGAGAAAACAAGAGAGAAAAAAGAGTGACCATGACTTGTGAGTTGAGCTCAGAAAGTGATCACATTATACTGCTGCATTTGAAATTACACCACTACCAGACAAACTGTTAGAAACATGTAATGAACAAACTGTCTCTTTTCAATTTAGTCTTTGCTAATTCTGACCCACTGGCTTGAACCCCCACCCCCACCCCCATGCATGTTCCAAGTGGGAGGATGATGACTAGCACATTCTTCCCTCTTGACAGGTGAAGGTCCACCACATCTCATTAACCTGCCATTAACACATCAGAGAGTTTAACAAGCTTAGAGGAGAATGCTAACTGCTAATAGTGGTATGTTAGCTATCAGACACCCACTAGCAAGATGCTGAGTGATGGGGAGAGGGAGGAACATCCTACCTACCCAAAGAAAGTCTTTTTAAGATAGATGATTCTATAGTTTTTGACAGAGAAGAAATTCTGGGAAGCTAAATATCTCCAAACCTTTGACAATTAAAGCGTAAAAATGGTGCAGGTGGCTTTCTCAGACCTGTTTTGGAGTTGATGTGGAAGTGTTTCCCATCTGACAGAAGGATGTAAGACAGCTGACCATTTTTCCTCACATCTCTGTCTGTAGCATTCACAGTCCCAATCAGGCCGTAGGGGCTGGGACCCTCAGGAACCCTAAAAAAGTATCTGTCTCTGCTGAATACAGGTGCATTATCGTTCTCATCCTGAACCATGACCATCACCATGGCTGTGGCAGTTAGATTAGCATTCCCCTCACGAGCTGTGGCACGAACATTGAACCTGTAGGTGGATTCTGTCTCGTAATCAAGACTTTGTGCCACAAACAGCCAGCCAGTTTCAGGATGGAGGACAAAAGGAGGTTGAACAGATAGAGGCTCCAAAGAATAAGTGAGAAGGGGGACTAATCCAGGCTTGCTGGCATGGGCACGCACTTGAATCACTCGAGTGTCTGTCTGGGCACTTTCTCCAATCTCCACCTGGTAAACCAAAGTCTCAAAAGCTAAGGTTTCCTCAGTTGGAGTTGAGGAATCAAGTTCCACCAGCAAGCTAAGTGAAGAACTGAGTGAGGGACTTCCCTCATCTTCTGCCACCACATTGAGTTTGTACCTTTGATTGGCATCCTTTGAGATGTCACTGTTTAGCATTAGCATCCCTTGCTGGGGGTGAATCGTAAATATTTCACTCTCTGGATGCAAAGAATAATGGATCCGTCCATTTGCGCCACTGTCAGCATCATGAGCATGTGCAATGAAGAGTATGGTCCCAGGAGGAGTGTTAGGGGATATGGTGATGAGGTCCAAGGTCTTTGGGAAGACCGGTGGGTTATCATTGGTGTCGGTGATGGTTATGTTAACTTGTGTACTACTGTAGATGGGTAAGGTGCCTGTGTGGGCCTGCAGGGTCAGCAGGGTGAAGGGCAGGGACTCGTGGTCCAAACTGTGGCTGGTGGAGATGACGCCTGATTGGAAATCCACTGAGAACAGACCCTGGGTGTCTCCAGAGGAGATCTGATATGAAAGGGTCTCCACTGAATCTGCAAATGAATAAAAATATTGATATCAGTGATCAATAACCCTAAATTCACCATTATCCTCAGCTAAGAATAAAAAAATACCGTCACTGTCCATTTGTACGTCCACTCACTGGCCACTCTACTAGAAACATCCACCGTATAGGTGTGCAGTTACAGACTGTAGCACATTTAATGTTGCACGCCTCCCCTCATTTATCAATGGTCCACAGGACTGCAGATGTCCAAATATTGTTGGTGGACCAGTTTGATATTGGTCCACCAGCCAGAAAATTCCTCTTTCATAACTCCTACTTTTTGACATAGTGGAATATAGATCACAAATAAACCAGTTAGAAAATAATTTGATTTGCTGCATCTAATATAAGAGCTCATTTCTGTAAAATCTGGGGTTCGTCTTTGATGATATAGTGGTTCTGTTCAATAATGAGTCTGTGTGGCAGTTACATGAGTTTAGTTCTGTGTGTATCCGAGTGTAACTGTAGCTGTTTGAAATTGTAGCTTTAAAAGGTTGTTGAAGGTAAATCTGCTCATGATTAAAAGATCTGCTCCCTCTTCCTGATACACACACACACACACACATTCTGTCTGTTGAGGGACAAAGAAAAGGCTAATCAGCTAAATGACAACCTCAAATGACTGTCTACCGAGCGTAAATACTTGTGCGTGTGTGTGTGTGTGTGTGTGTGTGTGCACTATAATCTCTGTGTGCGGAGAAACACACAGAAAACGTCTGTTTCCTACAGCAGCCTTCAATTCACTCCTTAGAATATAATTAAAGTGATGTAGAGTGATTGGGATGCGGGGGGGGGGGGGGATTGGTAAACGTCTGAGCCAACAGTGAAAATCTTTCTATTTTGAAATCCTTTCTGCTTTAATACAACATTTTAACAGTTTATGAAACAATCATCAAATAGTGAGTGAACAGAAGAATGAAATATTTGTATGAGTTTCAGAGTTTCTTAATGCTGCGACTCTAGCCCTAGTTTGAGCATCTGATGAGCGGAGCGGGTCTGAACACACACACAATAGTGAAAAGGAGGAGATCCATGCCAACACTAACCTTTTTGGTCAAAGCCCTTAAAATGTCACAGATTTGCTTTAGTTTAAACAGAGACCAAGAAATAGTAGAATCTGGATTTCTTCCTTATTTTACTGATCAGAACTTTTCTTTGCTTTCAGTTTTTCACATTTCTAAATGTTCAGTTTTAAAAGCAAAAAAAAATCTCAGAATTTTGATGTGATCTCAGAATGTGTGTAAAACTCTGCACAAAGTGTGTGGAAGCTTTCAGTAATCTTTCATAGACTTGCTTACGTGGTTTCTGACTCACTGTTAACACAATAAATTTTGAGTATGGCCTAAAAATAGGCTTGAAGACAGGGCTGTTTTAGCTGTGGAACAGACTATTATCCTTTTACCAAAACTAAAGACTCTAAAACTAAAGACTTTCACACAGCAGAAATGATTTGGCTGATCGGGTACATTTGGGTAAATAAAAAAATTAAAACGAATGATTTCTATAAGAGGGAAAAAAAGAAGTACAGCAACAATGATGGCGCCACAACTCTCTCTTTCTGAAGGAAGAGACGTCCCTAAACAGTGCAGAAAGCAAACAGCACTGGGTATCCTTCAGTAGTCAGTTACGGCCATGTAGACTAGGTTGGCCCTCCGCAGCTTGGCTGACACTAACACAGGATTAGACGAACGTGACGAAGTGTTGGGATCACTTCTATGGGCACGCTGAAGTGGGTTAATGCTGCTTGACAGAGTTCAGGATGAAACAGGCTTCTGACACCCAGCACTGCTCTACTAGGATGGGGGTGGAGCTGATGCTGGCTGGTGGCTGAAGCTGGAGAACACCAGCAGCAGCATAGACTCAGACACAACACAGTCAGTTTTGTAGGCCACTCAACAGTCTGTTCTCACGAGTGCGTTGAATGCTAGTTATGCTACACACCAAAAGTATGGAGGTGAGCAATGATTTATTTTATAGGTTAAAAGTGAAGTGTGAAAAAAAAGTACATGGTTGAACTTTCAGCTGGTATTGTATATGATGGCAAACAGAATGACAGAAAGTGATTTGAGTGGGTGATGAAGGGGCATGGCATCCTCCTTCTTAGCACAAACTGACCCTTGTTAAATTTCAAAAGCAATTTTGTGTGCGTCCGTGGGTGTAAAAAACGACTGTGCATGAGGATTGAGGGTGATCAAAATGAACAGTATTTATTTACAAGGACGGTGTGATTGTGGGGGGGATGGGAAGGGGGTGGGGGCGTGCATGGCGTGAGATCTGTGTAAACTGTGTAAGTCTCACGATAAGTGCGTGAGTGTTACCCTGTTAGCGTGTATGTGTTTTTTGGAGAAGGTGAGAGGAAATGTGATTTGGCAAAATCACTTTTTTTAAAGAATCATAGTCCAATCGTTGTGAAGTCAGAGGTTTAGAGGTGCAAAACAGTGTAACATGTGCAGTAGCAAGGCAGATGTGATGAAGACTCACTGGGTGGTCTGATAGCCTGCACGGTGCCCACCGCGGTGCCCACGGGCGCGTCCTCCAGGACAGAGAATCTGTAGTGTGATTTATGGAAGAGCGCTGGGGTGTGATCCGTTTGCAGGACATTGATTAAGATGTCAGCAGGCTGGAGGGCGGACACACCCTGACCATCATGAGCAGAAACGGCCAGTCTTACACTGTTACCGCCCAAAGCAGAGAGTGGGGACAACAGAGAGACCGCACCTGCGCAAAACACACACACGCACACTCACACCTTAGTTATTCATATACAAATAATTTGTCCAAAACACAAAGGTACACATCAGTACTGAAGTTTGCTTCTTTGGTTTCAGCACAGAGCTACATTGCTAATAAAGCTGGCTGCAGCTAATGGAAGCTTGAAGTAAAGTAAAGTGCCCCCTTGTAGTCATGAGTGAACACATTAGGTACACTATGTGCATTTAACCTGTTCTCCAAGCGAAGCAATGGGATGCCAGGGGCAGTGTATGGACAGTTTCTTGCTCAAGGATACCTCAGTGCTGCCACTAGCAATCCTGGGTTTTGAACCCACAACCTTTGGATCACAGAGGCAACTCCCTAACCACTAAGGCACCAGCTACCCCAACAATAACCAATCACGTCCCTGGGTGGGCTTGTATCTCACCAACTAGCATGGTATGTCTAAGTCATCACACATGCTCTTTAAATCGATATTTTTAGCTATGCTAATATACTTTGGTTAATGTTTATAGACTACAGTTGTCAGAAACCCATGAAACAAATCTATTTCACCTCCACATGAAGTGAGGAGTGTGTGCAATGACTTAGCACCAGGCTAATTGGTGGAGTGTAAGCTTGGGAGCTTACATGTAAGCCACTAAACTGCTAAACTAAAGAAGGAAACTTCCGACACCAAAACTGATCAACTAAATTTTGGGTAATCATTGGCCAAACTATCCTTTTTAAAACATGAAAGTCAGTTCTCCGCAGTAACTGGGGAGTTGCTGTGGTCAGTCGTGGGCTTTAGATACGTCCCAATGCTGACAGATGGTGTGGACCCTGGTAATTTTTCTCACCTAAATTTACCTTAAAATCTGAGCGAATGGGCCTGCACCGATTTAAGACTTGTTAGCATGTTAGCTTTGGAATTGGACAGATGGTGCAAACACGATGTCAGCTTAGATTCAGTAGATGTGAATAAGATTTAGTGCAGTGCTCCTTAGGCCTAGGGAAATCAATGAGACAGGCAGATACCTCATTTAAAGGTTACCTTCATAGGGATATAATATAAAAAGTTCAATGCAAATGCAAAGTTATAATGTAATGCAATATTATACTGCACAGATTGAGCGTTTTTTAAAAGACTGTTCCAGTTATCACTGTTTTTTGAAGTTACCGGTATTGTATTGATATAAGGACTATTAAACTGAAGTGAAAGACAACACTTAAGCATCGTTCCCAAGTAACAGAACTCACAAGCCAGAGGCCTGGTTAAAAACACCATATAACAACTATGCCTATTTCTACTGTTGAAGCACAAAAGTACAATTTCAAATAATGTTCTGAACTAGATCTCTGCCATAAGTTACATCACTCTGAAATGATGCATCGTAACACTTACAGCTGCAACAAATATCCATCACTTAAGGTTAAGGCGCACCTGCTTTACCAATAACTAAATCTTTACAGGGATTTCCTAAATTGAAAATGAACAGAATGATCATTTTGGAAGAAGTCTCCTAAACAGTGAACCTTTAACCCTGTTAACTGATGAGCCAATAAAGAAGTCATTAATCAAATAGACGGACAAGGCTGTCTAGTAAGGCTTTAGGGAAGAGTCCTAAACCACTACTCCCTCCAGCCCCCACCCTGCAGCCCTGGTGGGAGATAAGAGCAGGGATTACTGGGAGCCTGCAGAGGGCTTCAGGAGCGGAAGAGCTCACTGACTCTTTGAGGCCACAGGTCACTGTGAGAGGCACAACGGCTGTTAAAGAATCATCTCCTCAGGCTGCATTAGCTGCTGTCTTTAATACTGATGATCTTCCTCAGGTTCAGAACTTCACAGTAAACAAACCAGCGACTGAACAAAAATGAGGAATCGTTTTTGGCTAAACAGTGACAGCTATAGAGTAAATATATGTATTTGTGTTAAAGTTCTGACCCAACCCCTTAATCAGCATGTTTATTATTCAGTCATTAATCATTCATCTTATTCAATTCCTGTAATCAACTTTCAATTATTCAATTATTCAATTATCCAATTATGCAAATTATAAATTATCCAGTCTCTGACATGAATTCTTCAGTATCTCCTGTACATTATTCAGTATCTCCTATGAATTATTCAGTATCTCCTATACATTATTCAGTATCTCCTATACATTATTCAGTATCTCCTATGAATTATTCACTTTCTACTATGAATTATTCAGTATGTATTATAAGTTATTCAGTGTCTTCTATGAATTATTCAGTATCTCCTATGAATTATTCAGTATCTCCTATGAATTATTCAGTATCTCCTATGAATTATTCAGTATCTCCTATACATTATTCAGTATCTCCTATACATTATTCAGTATCTCCTATGAATTATTCAGTATCTCCTATGATTTATTCAGTATCTCCTATACATTATTCAGTATCTCCTATGAATTATTCAGTATCTCCTATGAATTATTCACTTTCTACTATGAATTATTCAGTATGTATTATAAGTTATTCAGTATGTATTATAAGTTATTCAGTGTCTTCTATGAATTATTCAGTATCTACTTTAGATTATTAAATATCTATTATGGATTATTAAAGAGAGGAACAATCTGGAAGAGTTAACAACGCTTGTCAAGGAAATTCATCACATCCAAAAATGCTATGAGAAATTTATATTCACTAATTATAAAATCTTTTAGTTTAAACAAAGCGACTTAAGCCACTATACCTGTTGATTGGTCCACTGAGAAAAGAGAGGAGGAATCTCCAGGCAAAAGCTCATATACGATTTCTCCATAGGTTCCAGAGTCCCGGTCAGTGGCTACAACAGTGAGTACCTCAGCTCCAGGCTGAGCATGGCTGCTTATGCTAGTGATGTATTTCTCGGGATTAAACACTGGAGCGTTATCGTTCACATCCTCCACATCGATGTGAAGATATGCGTGAGACCACAGACCACCCTGTACGAACAAGAGGGAAAAGGAGCATGACAGAAATACAGACACAACACAGAAAGAAAACGTAGTGTCCATATTTGGCTTGTAGAAAATAGACACAAATGACAAACTACAATATAATAAACAACAAAGTGTTTAAAATAAGTATAAATGCAATAACTGTATAAAACAATTCCAATATGATGCACAACAGCATCACAACTTTGAAACAATTAGTTGCTGAAGATCTAAAAATCAAAATTGAAGCTCAAATCAAGTTAATACCCAAAACAATGTATAATGTCGAGATTAATCTTATAAAAGACCTCAAATCTTGAGGTAACATTATACAAACGTCATTACACAGAGAAATATAAAGAGAACTCCCACTCTCAGAACACTTCCGTAGGCGAGTGCAGAATGTAGCCGTCTAGCTCCATAGACGTCCATTCATTTTCCATCGAGGGGCCGGATGGAAAGCTCTGGTGGGCCGGATGTGACCCGTGGGTTGCCAGTTGACGATCACTGATATAGCATCTACATATATTATGAAAAAATATCTTCACACACCTGATCCTCTGCTTTGACCAAAAGGTCAAAAGTCATCAGGCCTGCGTCACGATCGATGTCCTGAGATACACAGATGTCGCCGGTGACAGGGTTGATTTGGAGGAGAGGATGTGAGTCTTCGCTGTTGTAACCATCAGAAAACGAGTAGCGCACCGTTCCAAACTCACCACCATCAGCATCCTCAGCACCCACCTGGACACAATTAACAGCTTCACACATTAAATGAACATTTAAACAGTTTTAAAGCAGGACAAACCTATAAAATAATAACCAGCTGCCAGTCCAAAAGTCTTGGGCCTCATTCTAATCAGCCTCCTATTCTAAAAAAAATAATATAGCCGCTTATTCAATAAGTAGACCTTTGGTAAAACTGTTTTCATGTAAAAACATCTCAAACAAGCATATCCTACATTTCTCCCCCCTACTTTCACTTACGATATAACTTCTCTATTTTATCTCTTACAATTGTTTCTGTTATTGTGCCTTTGAATATTAGCTCTGTTGTGTTGCTCTACTGTAGGCCGAACTATACCATATGAAAATGAACTGTCACTAAAATAATAAGCCATTATTGCAATTTGTTTTCCATTGAACGACTCGAGAGTTCTCAATACAGCTTGAAACTTTAACAGAGCTAACATATAAAACTCTTTAATAAAAAGAAAAAAACAAGCAAATGTGGTGTTATGATATTTGATGGCACTTTGAACATTCAGCATGTTGAAAGGATGTTAGAAAGAAGCTTTGAAAGTCCTCCATAAAATGGAACATAACAGAAGATTTTTAAAGTGAAACCATACCGCCCCCTATGGATCCTGTTGTGTATTACAGTTTATCAGAATGAGTGTGTGGCTCAAATGAACAATTATAGAGAACTTTTGTTTAAAAGTACACTTGAACTACTTTTTCCATAATCAAGTTATCTACTAGTTGACTTTACTGAGTGATTCTTGCAGCTCTACCACTTATACAACGCTGAGAGGTCAGCCCTCGACCCATGCACAGAATGTCCTGAATCTCTGCCCCACACTTATAACCCCTAATTCACCTTAATTCTGTTATCACACCCTTGGTGCCAAGGTGTCCATAAGGACTGTAGTTCAATCCCATTACAACATTAGCCATGGTGTCGGCACACAGCGGTATCTGACCACAGAAACTGTGCCAGATACAACAGGATGAACCAGAACGAACAACAGGAAGCACACAGCTTCAAAGATTCACCCTCACACCTCCTCACAGTCCTTCCTACCCATTACAGAGGCCAGTTAATCCGGCATTGGGACTCAGCAGATAAAGTATATTGAGGGTTCAAGAATTGGAAGGGATTAGGAGTAATCTGTACACCTAAGATGTGTTTATAAAGTGCTATGTGTTGCATGTGTTATAAAGTGCTGATTGCTGAGGCTCTACCCTGAAAGTTATTTGCACCAATATTAAAGCAACACTAAAGTTCCATTTTAAATCCTTACACTGATCAAACATTTTGAGGATAATTTCAATATTAGGAGAATTACCCCAATATACACCCTCTTCTGCTACTAAAACAGGTCTGAGAATCAACCTGATAAAATCACCTTCCTCCAGTCACTAAGAAACCAAACGCCTTCATTTTACCCCTTAATATTACTTTATAGGAAATTATCCATACAGGAAATTAAGGAACATTAAGATTTGCACAGATTAGGGCAGATTAAGGGTGTAAAACTATTGAAAGTTTCTTAAATAATAGAACCTCCTGAATTAGTGCCTTAAATTTAAGACTAAGGAGTTTCACACTCATAACATACATCTAATTTGAAGGTCAAATTAAGGGGTCGGTTTCACAAATTCATGGCCACTTAATTCAAATGAAGGGGTTTGGTGTATTTTCCGGGGTAAATTAAGTGCATTGTGGTACATTAAGTACATTTTAAGTACATTGTGTTTTGTAGGGATTTCTCCATAGTCCTGTTCTGATACTTATGTATTGTAGGCAACTTCAGGGGTAGACAGGGGTTGGCATGGGCACTCTGACCGGTCTGTAGCTACCATAGACAGCAAACTGTGATGCTCTGTGTGTTCTGACATCTTTCTATCATAGCCAGTACAAACTTCTTTAGCAGCTCTCCACAAGTGCAACAAGACTAAAAAAAGCACTGTATATAAGCGTGTGTTCAATTATTATACAGTCCTTTTGCACTCTTTCTAATTTAGGAATATTATTTTAGTGATACTTGGTCTATGAGTATATGGTATATACTATATATTAGCATACAGTGGAATGAAAACTGTTCCCCACTGTAACTCCATGCTTATCAGTGGAAAATGCTTATTCATGGCCTTTGGCATTTCCCCTCCTAGTCTTGGAGTTCACTGACTGCTCCATTTTCATAAAAAACACCCCACCGGGCAAGTTGAAACATGTCTACCAGTATATACTACAAAATTAAACATACGTCCGAAACACTTTACTTAACAAAGAAGCACAGGGAGGTGCGTAATATTGTACTGAAATGCAGTGACACAAATGGAGTACACATTTATATCATTAAATAAAATGAGACTGTACACACCACAAAAACTTTGACTTAGCTTACATTTGATTTTGTTTGCTTTTGTCACTATTAGCACGTTTGATTCATTTTATTTATTTTCTCTTCTGGTTTTGTTCTCACTGGGGACAACTGTGACTTCTAACGATTAAGGGTGGCGTTCATTGAGCTACACAAGAAAGTACAATATCTTTCACTTCAATATCTGACTAATGCAAAACAGCTTATATGTGTTATAATAATCCTTTAGAAATGCTTACATGGGTTTTGGTCAGTTATGAATGTCTTTTGTAGGTGTAATATAACACTTGACTTCATGACAGCTATTCTCTTAAAATAATTTTTCATATGTTTATATGTTTCATACGTTTATGGACATTTATGACAGTTTTCATGAGAGGCTTATGTAGTGAGGCTTTATTAACACCGCTCATAAACAAAGTATCACCTCATTAAGTGGTCATTGATAAACACCCAATGAAGGTTGTTTTCCAACCGTGTACACCTTTAAACAGTGTGTGCTGTGTGAGTGTAATGAGTTCTGCTATGTATTCAGTGGGTTTTCTGTAAGAGGTAGTTGTTGCAGCAGTTAGGGGCTGAGGGTGGTTAGTGTAATCTGATGGTTGTGTGTCTACAGGAGCTATAAATAGAGGTACTTAAAGGCTCTAAAGGAGACCACTTACTAATTCTAACAACTTTGTAAAGTGCTGGCCCTACGTTTACTGCGACCATTAACCACCTCCAGTTTCAGGTTCTAATCTCTAAAACGACACAACTCAACATGCCAGCAACTTTTACATCCTTAAGATAACACAACACCTCACTCTGATCCACAGCTGTGCAGCACATCCTCTGTCTGTCTGTTATTCACTCATTCATTCATTTATTCGACAAACCTCCCACGTTTACCCAAGCAAACGATGCGCATCATCTACTTGTCTATCTATCTGTCTGCTTGGCTATTAGACTGGCTATCAGTCCATCGATATGTGGTATATGTTTATCTATTAGTCCATCTATCTGTCTATCTTTGTGTCTATCCGTCTATTTATCTGTCTATTTATCTGTGTACCAATGCATCTATCAATTTGTCTGTCTGTCCGTCAATCTATCTGTCTGTCCACTCTGATATAATACGCAGTAAGATTATAAAGTATCTTCATTTTAATTCAGTCAGGAGCCAGGTCTCACTACATTTATAAAAGATATCTGATTATTATAATATCCCAGAAGGTGAGAAAAGCAGGATGTGAAAGCAGAAAACCAGTGTTACTGCACTTTTGACCAAATGATATGGGATTTATTAGCATTCCTCCATTAAAAGAGCACCTTGTAAACAGTGTCTAAGAATTTACAGTATCTTCAGTTTTTAGAGCAAACAATAGTTGAAATGAAGACTAACATTTTTGTACACCTGGAAGCTGAATTTCAGTTGGAAACTGAAACGATTACAGAGATAACCAGAACATTAAGAGCAGTTAGACGCTCTAACCTTGCTGCCACAGTTTGTTTGTCGTTGCCTCTATTCTCAGCCGGTGCTGTTTTATTGCTGGAGAACTACAGAGGGCCGAATATTTCTGAGCTCCACTCTGATTGATCGTTTTCCTGCTGTAAAGCTGATATCACACAAGGGTTTATGGACCGTGTGGGTGTAACAAGTTAAAACTATAGGGTCAAGGTCTAAAAGTGTGATGGGTAATTCCACACTGCTCTACCTCCTGCCACATCATGCAAGACAGGACAGAGAACACTCTCTGTTTTAAAACACAAGTGAAGTAAGATATGAGAGCCGCAAAACATCCTACAGTAATAATAATAATTATTATTATTACAATAATTAATTATTCAAATTATTATTGTTAATTATTATTATTAATTTGTTTGTTGATTATTATAAGTGAAGTGAAGCATAAGAACAACAACAACAATAACAACAATTATAATAACAATAATACATAATTATTATTATTCATTATCATCGTTGCTGTCGTAGGTGCGCGCAGGTGTGAACATGAACATGTTGGACCGATGCAGCCACAACAGATATTATAATTAATATAATTGTCATGTTTTTGCACTTCAGTATTACAATGTTTCAAATCATTAAACACCCCTAAAAACTAGTACTGCAAACACGTCAAAAAATACACACGTCAGGTTCAATCACCAGCAAAGTCTCAGTTACCCAGTGGGTGGGAGTCCAAGTCGTCCCCCACCCCACCCCCCCGATCACGATGCGTTACTGTGACATACGAAGATGTGGCGAAGCTTCACGTGTTCACCCTCACAGTGTTGGTACCAGCATAGGACTGGAGGGGGGGTCCTAACTAACATCACCAAATATGAGGAGAAAATCTGAAAGAATAACATTATAAAGCAAAACAAATCTACTGCATATGGAACCCCTCACAGCAAAGACTGACACTACGAAACCAAATGCCTTACATTTACCCCTTAAAATTACCTTAGTTTTCCTTAATTTCCTGCACAGGAAATGAAGAAAAATTAAGGGACAAAGTACATACAACCTCCTGAATGAACGGGTTAAATTTAGAGAAAGGGGGTTCTCACTCTCTATGTGAAACTTCATTTTACTTTAAAATCTAAGTTTAAGTTATAATTAAGGGGTCCGTTTCACACTTAATTCAAATGAAAAGGTCTGGTGTATTTCAGGGGTAAATTAAGGTAGGGTTAAGCACATTTTAAGTACATTGTGCTTCGTAGTATGACTATAGTGTGCCAAAACGACCTTCATTACCTCACTGTTAGGACAAGCCAACTTTTCTGCCAGAACAAAAACAGCCATTAAGATCTGTTGCCCAAATCTCACTGATTACACCAGACTCAGGCAGTAAACTAATTATAAAACACTAAGAGTAAACCCAGCCTGCTTCATCGGAGTGGGCTTTTGTTTTTGACAATTCATTTCTAAAATCAGTGAGTGTAATGAATGTGGACTGAGGCCTGAAACAACTGACCACAAAGGCTGACCGCTTCCTAATTACTGGCTCAAGACGCTCCTGGCGACCTTTGTGCCAAATACTGATCAGCTCTCATTTTCCACTGAGCTGCTGATTGTGGTTTTCTGTGTGGGAGGCAGTCCTGTAGCGCCTCAACATGATTAGACAGGTGCTTTAGGTTTGATTGGCTGGTTTTGAAAGAGCACTGAAAGCCCTGAATGAAATGATAATGAAGATGTTGCCTGATGGCTGAAACATGGTTTTACCTGAGTTTTGAGAAGCTTTTGGTCTAAAATTAAATCCCTTCATGGTAGTCCCCAACCAAAACATTTAGCTCAGAATTTCCACTTTTTTACCATTAACGTTCCATATAAACACTCAAAAGACAGGCATAGGTTCACTTTTGGGTTTGGATAGTAAATATATAGTTGTACAGTGTCAGACACCATATAAGCGTGTCTATTATACATGACTGAAGACCTATATATGATCTGAGAAGAGTGTGTGAGGATTTAGTCATGCTAAATAATGCTAATATTGTGCTGGACTCTCAGATTTTGATGCTCTGCTTAAAGACTTTCTGCATCAGATAAAATGTTTTATTATTATCAGTGTTTGTATGTTTTAATTCTGGGATATTCCTGTGGCTGTATCCCATGTTGGGCGAAGGCCAACACATCTGGACGTGTTTATAAATGTGTTAGAAATGTTTGGACTATGTGGCATTTTATTATTATTATTATTATTATTATTATTATTATTATTATTATTACAATATCTTTTCTTTACTGTAGTACTGGATGACTCCAGTTGCATTTAGTTGTTTGTACCAGGCAACAGTGGCAGTACCAGGATACAAGACACAAACACACACAAACACGCACACACACACACACACACGGGATGACAAAAGGTTTGTGTGGTATTGTGCTGTAACACTGCTGTCTTTGTATCAAGAAGAGAGACAAAAGCACTGTCAGTTAGTGCCGTCTCCACCCGAGTGTGTTTGTAGATGAAGAGTGAGAGCGCTCATACCGGATGCTGGTCTTCAGTACTTTGAAAGCAAAGCACGAGCACCACTGTGATTTTGTGTCCATACATTTGACATTATCTTACCATTCCAGATTAACTTAATAGGGTCAGGAAATAGCAGCGTATTCTGAATACACTGTGCAAAGTGTTGGCCCTTTATTTTTACTTAAACTGTTGACATCAGAAAATGTGTAAACATTGAGAAGAAACACTAGACCAGAACAAACAAACTTCCCATTGTATGCTGGTCTGAAAATCTTTTTTAAATTATTTTAAGCAGCTCTCCATTTACATACAGAAGGGTATTTTCTTTCATTGACGCGGTTTAAAAGTCAAAAACAGAGCTCGAAAATGCTCCATAATGTTTTTATGATCTTCATTCTGACAGATTGCAATACACTACAGGAAGCATAGGGGGCGATATGAAGGCCAAATGAAAGAAATGCAGAATAGTTTTATTAATCAATTAATCAGATAATAGGCAAAGATTGATCATAGAAGTAACTGTTAATGTAGCTATAATTGCTGTTGAATACTGAGTTTACTGGTGCAGTAATTAAGGTAGTTTGTTTACCTGTAAAAAGCAGGATCCAGTGGCCAGATGCTCCTGGATGGTTGCATTGTAGAGTTGCTGGGTAAATACAGGTTTGTTGTCATTGATGTCCTCCACATGAATGTTCACTGTGGCTGTAGAGGTTAATGGAGGAAACCCTCCGTCCACTGCTACCACCAGGAAGGCCAAGTCAGCATCCCTTTCCCTGTCCAAATCTGCAACTGTGCTAATAAGGCCAGTCTGGGGATCAATGTTTACCAAGTAGTCCTGATTCGACCGCAGGATTGAGTAGAACGTGGCAGAGTCCTTGTCCTCGTCATGGGCCTTCACCTGCAGGACTGAGCTTCCGACAGGTAAATCCTCAAGGACGTGCACTTCATAGGTCTTTTGCTCAAATATTGGAGGGTTATCGTTCACATCTGTCACTCGCAAGAGGAACGTTCTCTCACTCCTCAAAGGAGGAGAGCCAAAGTCAGAGGCGACCACAGTCAACTCGTAGAAGTCCTTCTGCTCCCTGTCCAGCGGGCCGTCCACGCAAAGAGCATAGAGGAATTCGTCCGTGGCCTTCAGTGTGAACTTCCCTTCTCCGCCTTCTAGGAACACGCTGACCTAAGTGTTAAGTGGCACAATTTATAAATGTAGACTTATTTTTACAGAAATTAATCAAGGAGGTTCATTAATTGAGTCGTCACAACTATTGCTAAAACCAACTATTGTTATTCCTAAAATGCTATTAACTTAAAAGGAACCCTACCTTTTTGACCTCTCCCAGGTCTGGGTCAGAGACAGCTATCCTGGCCACGTATTCTCCATATCCAGCTCCTTCGGACACCTCCGGTTCTCCTGTTTCACTCAGAAACAGGATGTTAATGTTCGGGTGGTTATCATTGACATCCAAAACCCTGATGCCCACAAACGTACTGCTGTACTCAGGCTGGACACCATGGTCCCTTGCAGTCACTATGAGTTCAAAATAGGGCTGGCTTTCAAAGTCCAGCGGCTTATTGAGGCGAATGACTCCCGTCGTTTTGTCGATGATGAAAAACTCGTTGGGGTCACTCTGGCGCCGGTTGATCTCGTAGACGACTAGGCCATTGTTGCCCAAATCTGGGTCTTTGGCATACACCTGGCACACAGATGTCAAAAGTGGGGCATTTTCCCATAGAGCGGCTTGATACTCGGTCTGATTGAACACAGGCTGGTTGTCATTTTCGTCCAGAACATTCACATGCACCTGTAGTCGTCCTGTCTTTGGTGGAACACCTCCATCAAAGGCCTCAACCATCAAGCTGTAGAAATCGTGACCCTCTCTGTCCAGCTTCTCCATAAGAACCAAGTAAAAGCCAAGAATGGCACCACCTGCTCCACTGCGGAGCTCCACTTTGAAAAGTTCTTCTGTATCACCCTTCAGAAGCCTGTAACCTTGAGTTCCAAACTGACCCTCGTCCAGGTCTAAAACTCCAGGAAGCTCAAAGTGCGAGCCAGGGGGGCTCAGTTCAGACACGTTGAGCTCCACAATGTCTACAGGGAACTTAGGCCAGTGGTCATTTACATCCTCGACTATCACCGTGACCTTGATGACTTCTCCAGTAAGTGTAGCGGCTGCAAACTCATACTTGTCCCTGGTCTCTCGGTCTAACGCAGCGGCCGTGGAGATGATTCCGGAGTCCGAGTCTATCTCCAGGTCCCTGAACACGTCTGAATCTCTACTTTCGGATATGAAAAAGCCACTGACCCCAGTGCCAGATGGCAGGGCAGTTCTAAGATCACCCACCACCGTGGAGGCCGGTAGACCCTCCTGGACAGAAAGCCTGAGGTGGTGCACCTGGGCAGACAGGCCATTCCTCGTAAACACAAGCACAGCAAGCACACACTGCAGTGAAGTCAACAGGTGAGGCTTCATGTTCACCTGGCCAGGTTCCAACTATGAAGACACTGCACACACACCTGCCTTGAACTTAGAGTCATGATCCTCAGTCCCGGACGCTGAAACACGGTCCACTTATAGGGAATACTGGTTTATTCTGCATTATTCCCATCCAGCTATGTTTGTGTGTAAGAGAGTGTGTGAGCCCTTATGGAGCTCCAGCTCCAGTGCTGGTCACAGACTGACTGATCCTCGCTCACAGGAGAGTGCAGGCGTTCGGCTGGGGGCAGGGCTTCTTCAGTCACATGACACATGAACATGATGTGTGATGGACACACACACACACACACACACACTGTATGTGAGTGTGATGTGTGTGTGTGTGTGTGTGAGAGAGAGAGAGAGAGAGAGAGAGAGAGAGAGAGAAAGAGAGAGAGAGAGAAACTCTGTTTATCTATTTACTGTTACTATAAACTGTTGAGATCTCAGGCCTGTTGAAGGAGGAGATTACGCTCAGAGTGGATGTTGTTTTCCTAAATTCCAACTTTTCTTAGTATTATAAGTTAGACTAGCTGTGCTATTAGTACCCAGCTGAATGAGTAAGAGTAGTACTGCTATTATTACCTGTTTTATTAGTATTATTATTATTATTATTATTAGTTTTATTATTAGTAGCTGTGTTAGTCATGTTAGCCGTTTTCGTAATTGTAGTATTCTGTTTAAGAAGACAAATTCTACTCATTATCCAATCACCCAACACCAAATAAACATTCCTCTCTCTCTCCTCTCTCTAGCATCAGTTACTTTGGTTAGATATGTCTAATAGAGAGAGTTTTTAAACTCCCCACCAGAACTGCTGTGTGATCTGCTGTTTGCAACAGATGCACACACACACAGTGAGAGAGTGAGAAAGTGGATAGAGAGAGAGAAACGTTTACTCTTCACTGTGACTATAAACTGTTTAGAGCTCAGGAGGAGATTACACTTAGAGGTTATTTTCTTGACTTCCAGCTTTTATTAGTATCATTATAGTAGCTGTATTATTAGCAATTGTTTTGGTTGTATGATTAGTAGCAGTTCTGGCACTATTAGTTTTATTAGTAGTAGTCGTGTAAGTGCTCTTAGAACTTGTATTACATTGAAGACAAATTCTCCTCCTAACTCCACTAAAGCCCTAAACAAACACGAGGTTCACTGCGATTCAAAGATTCAGAGCCACCTGCTGGACAAACCCCTCAACGACACCATCCTTTTACCCAACACCTGGATAATCCTTTTACCTCCCCCCCTTTTACCTCCCATCCTTTTACCTCCCCCCCCTCTCTCTGATGATCGACACAAACTTGCATCAGTTACATTTGGTTAGATATGTCTAGTAGAGTGGACACATTGTTTAAACTCACCATCAGAACTGTTGTGTGATCTGCTGTGTGCAAAACATACACACATATCAGTCAAGTCAAGTAGAGCTTTATTGTCACCCCAGCCATATACATTTAGTACACAGTGATACCAAATATTGTCTTCCTGGACCGTAGGTACAACATACAACACAATAAAACACAGATCAACATGAGCGTAAAAAAGCGGGAATGAAGTATAATTATATATATACACTGCTCACAAAAATTAAAGGAACACTTTTTTTATTGGGCCTGGCATGAAATCAATTAAACCTGTC
>JBBJLR010057881.1:0-11464 GCA_037577145.1 Brachypetersius gabonensis
CTCTCTCTCTCTCTCTCTCTCTCTCTCTCTCTCTCTCTCTCTCTCTCTCTCTCTCTCTCTTTCTCTCTCTCTGTCTCCATAACAAAATCCTAACTTCGCTACAGGTATAAGCAACAGTTTGCCCAAGTTGACATATGTGCAGCATAATACAGCATGCCACACTGTCAGTACCATCTTAGCTAAAAAGAATGGCAAGAAGAAATGTTTTGCACTTCATACTGTATCCCAGCTTCCAAAAAAAATAGGCTGTTAGCTGTTACCCCAAAATCAACTTAAAGTTGTATTAAGGGAAAGTGCACTCAATAGCCTTTCTGTCTCCAACAATTAATTATCTACCAAAGAAACCAATGGGACAAAGACGTGTGTGAATATAAATTGTGACAGTGTGAATATAAATTTTCCGTTGAAAGACATTATCTCCTTTATGCTAAAGGAAATGGTGGGTGTGTGGTGGTATTGTGTGTGTGGGTGAGATGTGAAGTCTCTTCTTTTCCATTATTAGCCCAGAGATAACAAGCCCATGAGCCATTTTAATGTTTCTGTCACCTCCTGTCTGAAGAGCAGCCCCAGACAAGTCCACCGGCAGGTAATGAGCTCCTCAAAGCTGCTGCTGCCTCAAGGAACCGAGGGATCACAAATAAATGAAACGAGAATAAAGTAAACTTGTGACAGGAGAAAGAGGAGTGTGAATCAAATTGCAGCTGGAACAGAAGGTAGCAGATTTGCAAATGCAAGTGGGTGGGCAAACGATTGAGGAACGTGAAAAAATGTTTGCTTCTTTGATTTTTGCACTGGAACAACATGGCTACATAGCATTATATGCACTGCAGGTCCAGACCACTACTTGCCTCAAAATATAATTGTTTGTGTGTTTATCTATGATTCATGCTTTTGTCCAAAGTCAGGTCGGTTACTTTAAAACTACTTTTTTGTAGAGATTTTTATTTGCCTGCTTAAAAACTTATTTTCCAACTCTGGTTCTTCTGGCCCCCTGCTCTGCGAATTTTAATGTTTTCCAGGACACCAACAAACTTAATACAACAAAACACATTATCAGCAGCCCTTTAATAAGATGAAACTGGTGTATTAAAGCAAAGAAAGTACTATAACATGAAGGGCATAGCAGAGGACAAGCCTCTCTTTTGATATTTATGTTACATTACATGTCTTAAACATCCTATAGGCCATGCTGTCATTTGTGGTCATAAGTGAACTCGTCGGTCAATATATTGTCATTTTGTACAAAACAATAGTGCTTTGCATCATTGATGCTGCTTTTTTCACCTTGAATATGCAATGGCATTACACTGTTCCATTATAACCCAATAGAGCAGTATGTCAGAAAACTAATAAACTACTTGTTTGTTTGAGATTAACATTCTGATACTGTTTAAGACAAGTCTGCAATTATATAGTGGACATTTTTTTAATTCTTTTGATCACTGAGAAATGCCACCCACTGAATAATAACTTTTGCAGAGAGTTGGAGATTCACTATCGAAGAATGTGGATTGCACATGCCGAATCTTCAGCTGTTTCCAGTGAGACCTGTAAGCACCAGGATAAGGTGATGGCTTTATCTAGAAACATTGTTTTTGCCGCACCAGATGCGTTTCGATGCTCTTAAAGATTGCGATCAGTGACCTAAGAACAGTGGGAAAGTGCTGCTGGAGAACGTGGGCTGTGGCTAATGGACAGCGCAGAGAAGGTTGTCTACCCGGAGGAATGGCTGGAGGAACTCACACGGAGCTGAGCTCCTGCACTGAGCCACACTACTCTCAAGTCATAAATAAAACATGGCTAGATTTAAAATAGTGCCAGTTCACCTGTGGTTACACTCTGAAAATGGACAGAGGGTGGGAGAAATTGAGGAAGAGAAAATGGGAGCAAGTGCATTGGGATAGAGTATGAAAAGAGCGATTCTTGTTGGCAAGTGGGTGTCTGCCTGTAAATGGTATAGATTAACATCATCCCCTGTACTTAGAGCAGAAATGGTTCTTTTTATCAATTGAATGGTTCCCTTATTAAATAATCATTAAAGATTATAGTTTATTTCAATAAAAATATAATAGAATTTATTTTTCAAAGATAATTTGGTGTATTTTGGTCATGGATATGTTATATAATGATACCTTTTTTTTCTGGTGTGTGATTTTTAGGGGTACAATATTATGGGTACAATGTGCAATTTCTCCTTTTACATTATAACTGTTTTTTCAATGTCTGTTGCTACCAAATGTCTGTTGCTACCACACAAATGAGGAAGTGCTATATATATATATATATATCAGAAAACTTTATTTATCCCAGAGGAAATATATATAATTTCCACTATGTATATATGTGTAACCAGTGGAGGCACTGTTGGGTTTGGTGTCTCAGGCAATATGTCCTTTCGCAGCCACCTTAGCTTCATCCTTTCTTGGACACGCCTCCAATTAGCTTGTAAGTGGCTAACCATGCTTTAGCTCTCGGTATAAAACAGGCTTAGCAGATCGGCCAGGTGAGACCATTGGCTGTCTGGGCTCCTGCAGCCTTGGTAAACTTGGTCTCAATGAAATAGCTTGTAAAAGGTGTCCAATGGTTTCAGCAGATGCTTCCGGGTGGCATGCTGGTTGGCTATCGAAGGTCTGGGCTGAAAGTGTGTACTAGGGCATCACATCATTGCTATCTGAGAGTCATGTAAAGCCTTTGGTTTGCGGTGTCCAGGCCAAGGGCTCCATTGCTGTGTCCTACTGAGTTAGTAGGGCACAGAGAGTTGCTGCTGCTGCTTTGCCCTCTTACGTTTATTTGTCTTTTGCTTTGTGCTTTGCCTTTTTTTTTCTTTGTATTTTTCTTTTTGCTTTGCTCCTTTTCATTGCCCCTTTTTATGTAATCTGTGTGAATCTCTTTTGCCTTTTCTGTTTTGTCTGCATTGCCTTTTTATGAAATTATTGTAACTGTTTTGTAGTTTTGCACTGGGTTTGTAGTGGTAATGAGCACTTGACAGTTTGCTGTGAATTTGCAGTATTTGTGCCTTGGTGGGTTTGTGTGTTTTTAGATGTGAATAGGCATCAGGTATCCTTAACAGCTAATTTTGCTCTGGATGTTTAGCTATTCTTATAACAACGATATTTCTGGTGGCACCCGCTATCATAAATCGCTGATGGGGTGGTGGTAGCTCAGTGGATAGGATACTTGCCTCCAGACCAAGAGGTCATGGGTTTGAATCCTACCTTCAGCACCACCACTGGGTCCCTGAGCAAGACCCTTAACCCCAAGTTGCTCCAGGGAGACTGTCCCCTGTGGCTAGGGAATGGAAGTCGCTTTGGATAAAAGCGTCTGGTAAATGTAAATAGTTTGTTTAATATTGAAATACTACACCTCTGTCATCCTTACAGGTTTATCTGTGCAGGAGAACTCTTGTCTCAATCTAGGCATTATAGGTATCTCTAAACCAGTATATCTTGGTGTGAAAGTCACCAGGTGGTGGTGTCAAGCAATGTAGAGCCAAGGCCTTCTTTATAGAAATATATATTTTTGTATGTTTATTCAAACATATACTTGAATAAACATACAAATGTCTTTAATTATACTTTTGTATTAGTTATTTTATCTTGTGTTGAATAGCTTAAAAGCTATTGTTTTTGCTGCTCTTACCTTCCAAAGTAAGCTGATGATTTCAGTTGCAGCTCTGGCACTATACCCACTGCTTTCTTTTAACACATGATTGAGTTATGAAAGGGCAAACTATGCCTGAAGCTCCTCCTTCTATCTAATGTCCTATGAATTTCCATCTCCACCTGTTATCTTTCTTCTCATTAAGGAGGCCAGGTCTCATCTTCTAGCATAAAGCAGAAGCCACCCTGCCCAGGATCTCAGAGCTTTCTCTCCTCAATTGTACTCATAACAGCCATTTGTGTGAAAGTCTGAGGGAACCTGCTGGGTGTCACTGCTGTCTGTTTTGTAGAAAAGCAAAAAAAGGAACCCAGATTTATCTCATGAGGTTTGATAACATTTGATTAAAAAAAAAAACTTATGTAATGCCAAAAATGGTGAAACAGGATAAACTGTTAGGGTTCCTGCCATTACACTTTCATTAATAAAGGAGAATAAGGGCATTTAAATCCTTATGTGACTATAACTAGCTGTGTGAGTCAGGGATGACCTGTGTATGAATGTATGTGCGTGTACACATGGGTCCTACTCAATTTATTTAAGGTGTTATCATACAGCTGTTGAATCTCTAAGACAGCAATGGCTGTTCCTGAGCAAACCACCAATCAATTTCTAGCCCCTTTATTGAGTGCCATCAACTATTTCTGATGTTCCTATGGTCCAGACTATGTTGTCATGCAGTAGATGCAGACAGGAGGTATCTGTCATCTGAAGCTATCTGGCGTTCTTCCTGTGGCATTTAGTGAATTAATTAGAAACTCAGTGGCCTGTGCTGCTTCCAAGAGGGAAGGAAAGATCAAGCATCTTTTTCTCAGTTCCATTCTTCTCGGTTGACTGGCTGCTCCATGCTTCTTTTGAAATTTAAACACACCCGCACACAGTCTGCGTAAAGATTTTACACTGATGCTGTGCCAGTCAGCAATGAAAGTAGGCATGTCTGGGGCTGGTTACAGCACATTTTAAACAATCAAATGGCTGGATATTTGGAATTGCAACAGAAGCACTTAGATCTGGTTCTTTGATAACATTGTCAAGACTTGTTGTCAGCATAATAGCGAGAAATTTTCCACCATGTGTTTGGCGCCCTTTTAGGCTGGTATGTTCGTTCATTTATTCATTTTTCTGAGCTGCTGATACAAAGCAGTGAGCGCTCGAGCACATGCCAGAGCTCCTACGGCAAAAAGTATAGACACACTCTGGACAGGTCACTAGACCTCACAGGGAAGACACACCAACAATTTCACCTAGGAGCAATTTAATATCTCCAATCTGTGAATTTCAACTGTGGGAGGAAAGTAGAAACACTTTTCCATCTGGTATAAGGGAACCGTATGGTACCTTAACAGTACAGCAATATCATAGAACTCAGAACTTGCAGTACGCTTTGATTCTCCAGCGTATCTCAGCCTAATAACAGTGTTTTCAAAGCGAGCTTGCCAAAATCACATTGTACCAGCTGAAAGTTTTATGTATTGTCTTGTTTGAGATTTTTCTTGGCATTCTTTAGCCATGCAATGAAAACCTATCCCAGCTTACGACGGCCTGGTACACCTTTGCGTTTCTCAGCACGTAAAAGATCAGGCTGAAATTCATCTCAAGTAATGCATGTACTTTGTCGACTTCTCAGTTGTTAGTTTGTGTCTCCATTGTTTTTTTGGGCAGTCAGTAAAAAAACAATGGTCTCTTTCCATGTTGTGATGACATTACAACCAATCAGAAAGCAGTGATGCCATCGAACAGGTCATGTTTAGCTCAGGTACGGGTTGCAGCACAGTATCTTGTGGCAGTGCCATCAAACTCACGACAGAGACTCATGCAGAGTAGAACATGCAAACTCCAGACAGAACGGACCCTGAGTGCCCAGCTAGGAATGAACCCAGGACCTTCTTACAGTGCAAACAACTGGTCTGGGTTGGGTATAGTATGGTAATGAAAAGATACAGAGTGGTGCTTTTCTGAATGCTGCAACTTGTCTGTTTGAGACATTTGACTTGGAGTAACCTGTGACTTTTCAAATAATGTCTTGCAATCCGAAAAAAGAAAATGTATAAAACTCCTAGTAACAGTTAGCAAGAAGTAGCATTTAGTCTTGTATCCCTGTTTGTTTGTTTTCCCCCCACCCCTGGTCTAATCTAATATAATATATATCATAAAGGCTTTATTTAAAACATAAAGCTTTAACTAGGACAATGTTGCTTTCAAACGGTGTTGCTTTCTAAGAGATACAGTCTGCAAAGAAGAGTATACTGGGTTCAAATTGGGCTGGGGCCTGGCCTTTGCTTTTCTTCGTCATCAGGGGAAGTTCAGCCATGCACATCTTAAACAATGAATATATATTAAATCATTCAGACAATGAATAAAAGACACTTTTCTTCATTGCACCCCCTGACACCCTGCAAATTCAAAAGATAAACAATTTCCTGGAAATTGATTTTCAAAGACCAAGTGAGCAAAACAGGAAGAAGGAGAGGGAGAGAGAGACAACACTCCCATCAACATAACATGTTAAAAAGCTGAACTCGCCTATTGACCCACCCAAATGATTACCCACATGCACCAATGGGAACCCTGCAACCTTATTTTATCACAAACCCGCTACTCACTGGCAAGATTCGTAGCTTTAGTTGAGGCGAAAAACTATGCTTAGTTTTGTGTTATATTAAAGATGTTAGATCCACTGTCCCCTCAGTGTCAGTTAAATGTTACTGACTAAGAATTTTGGGTTTGTGTCTATGATCTGGGTTTATTATAGTACAGTAATGAGAAGGAGAGTGGTTTTTTTTATGCTACACCTTGTCTGCACAACCACATTTGGGTTGTGGTAACCTATAATTTTTCTAATAATGTCTTACCATCCAACCAAACAATACCAAACAAGTGTTCTTCATAGTAGCTCCCTGACATTCTGCAAATTCTAATTGTAAACAATACTCTGGAAATTGAAGACCAGGTGAGATGTAGTGCTCCCCACCCAACGTTTTAGTGACATACCTGTAAAGACAGACATAAAATATTAAGAACAGTATTGATTCATTAGAGCACCTGTCACTGAAAATAGCCTAAAACATATAGCACACACACACACATTCAGTTTGTTTATTTTTTACATTTAATTAATTTATCAGTTTATTAACAAAGAAAAAATGCACTACACTGAAACTGGGTAATAAAACATACGTGCATGTTTCAAGTAGCTTTTCCAATTTCTTCAGCTTTGCAAGCTCAGATTCTGTTAGCATGGGGATTTTGCTCTTCTGCTGTGATAGTTGTCTCAATAGGTGATTTATTTTGTTGGATCCTTTTGATCATGTGTAATGTGAAGTTCCATGTAGTGGGCACGTTATTGTTCTCTGTAAAGCATGAGCAGTGCAAGGCAGCTGTTCATATGGAAGTAGTCTTGATGCTGGCGTCATGTTTCGAGCACTGTCTGTCCCAAGCGTCGTTAACTTTGTCTCTATGTTCCATTCCTGAGCAACAGCCTGGAAGTGCTGGGCACATGCTTCTGCGTAGTGGCGCTCATTGGACTGACTCACAGCTATTGCAAAAGATTGTAGACACCGGTCTTCATCAATAAATTGAGCCGTGAAACCCAAATAGTTATCATTTCTAACAGAAGACTAGTGATCACCTGTGAGAGCAACGTTCTGGGATTCCTCTAATAGGCTTTGCCTTTTTGCTTTCTCGTTTTTGTACAATGTCTCGATTTTAGAAGTTAAGGTTTGCCTTGCAGGTAAACAATGAGACATCCCCTGATGCCTCCTGAATCACATCCCTCAGTCCTACGTCCTCAACAATATTTAAAGGGTGACATTTTTTAGCCACTCAACAAGCAATAGCCTCTGTTATTTTGTTTCTAGTTTGCCTGGAAAGGGTCCCACCTCTCACTCCAAACTCCTGCAACATTGACTGTTGGAGACCCGCTCCCTCCGCTGTCGCTGCCACACCGGGATGCTTTGCCTTGAGGTGATAAGATAGTGATGTAGTGCTTTGGTGGTAACTGAATTCACTTTTGCAAAGCACACATATTACCCTTGTCTTGTCCAGATCCCCCTCTGGTAGTAATTTAAAGCGAAATTGTCCATTTAACAGTTTGTGTTTATCCATCGCTAGCTTGACTAAGCAGCATTACCCACATGAAGTGGCTTCTTCTTTTGGCATGCTGATCGCTGGCATAGCATAATACTGTCCCCACTGATAGTGTGGTACTGCAATGCAGAAGGGCGTTTAATTTTCAAATTAATCGCGCAATCAATTTATGTTAAAGCGTTATAGAAAATAAATTAACGCAAATAGTTAACGCGTTATTTTTAACAGCCCTAGTTAAAACACATTACATAACAACATAACATTAATGGTAGTTTTATTCGTGGCAAAGTGTTTGTTTCACCATTTACAGACCTCTTTCCTCATGGAAGCCCAGTTTTACTTACAGCTACTGATTTGGCTTTTTTTACTGCATTAGATTAAATTAGGTGTTGATTATGGAGTTTTATTCATTCACCCAATGACTGGAGGCCCTGAGCAGGAACCTGCATCCAAACCTGTGTTCTTCTAACCAGCTCACAACATATTGACTGTATTTTAGAAAAAATAATTCTTGATACATTTTACTGCTTGCTTGTTTGTTTGAATTTATTCTAATATTCAAGAAACGCACTTCTGATATCAAACACACTGCTGATATCAAACAATTTTCACAGGTGTCTAAGACTTTGCACAGTACTGTATGTATGTATGTATGTATATTATTTGGGCCACTGTTTCAGTTCGGTTTCGGTACATGTTTTGTGCATAAAGAGAACTATATTTTTTCTCCCAAATATATATCTTTATTTTGAACAAATTCCAGCAACACTGTGCTAAATAATATAACACTACAAATAATAACACAACAAAACACATAATAACCTGCCTCTTACTCATGAATAAAATATGTATACATGTATAAAATTCAAATAATAAAAAAGGACACTTTTAAAAATGTTAAAGTGCCTGTTAAAGTGCTCTAAACTCAACACAGTAGTCAGAGTAAACATACTTCAGCTACATTCACAATGTAAAATTCACTCTCAATTATTGACATTATGGGCATGATGCATTTATTCCTCTGCTTTTATAAGATTCTTCTCTAAGAAGATAAGCCTGTCAACATTGTCAGCTGCAAGGCAAGAGCAACTTGCTCTTACAATGTGTCCTGCAGTGGAGAAAATTCCCCTGCTTACAACAGAGGTTACTGGGACACAGAGGTGATGTTGTGCAACTTTTGCAACATGGAGGAACATGCTCTCATTTGCCCTCCACCACATGAAAGGATCAGCATCTACATTAATAAAGTGAGTTACATTTTAGTTTGTCCCCCGTTTAAGAACCGTTATCTCAGCATGACTACGCTTGAGATGCTTAGCCATATTGCTCGTGTTTCCATTAGCGTAAGGTACACGTACTACGCAATGTTTACAAACAGTGACATTTCTATTAACTGTTCTGACTCCCTTTTTTTTTTCGGGTTACAGTGAACCCGAAAAAAAATCCATCCTGGAGATTTGTACAAAGCCGGTGCTTCTTCAAACTTCCGCCTCGCGACTGTTCCGCTAGTACTGGCCATGCTTGTTTGTTTTTCTTTTTTTCCATGTCTGTGTGCTGAGCTGCAGGCTCAGCTCTAGTTACGTCAGTGTGGGGGAGGGCGAGTGGGTGGAGCCACAACAGGGATTGGACATTAACTCTCGGTGGAGGGATTTCGCTCATTGGCCCTTGCTGCTTAACAGTAGCCTGGTAAGCATTAAGCGCCATTTTCAAAAGGACACAAGGGTGTACCGAACCGTGCAGCGTGCACTGAACGGTCCGGTATTTTATCGAGTACCGTTGCATGCATAATATATATATATATATATATTTGTCTCTTACTGAGAGGAGACTTGTAAGAAGTACTGCTTCAGAAGCTGCAATTCAGTTTGTTAATTTTAGGCTTGACAGTGATCATTTGCTTCAGATTTATTCTATATCTGAGACCACTGCTGCTGTAAAACTAGCTGTATGATTAGTAAAAGTAACTTTAATATTTAGAGTTGAGTCACATTTCATGATGCAATTCCTTTATGGTTTATCATTTGAGGAGGTGAGAGTGAGTCATTATGCCATCACACCTCGAACAGAGATCATGGAAGCATGAAACTAAGTTGTTTCAGTTGCCTCTGAAATGCAGTGCCCTACTTACCTAAACTGTGAGCAGCCAGAGTTTTTATTTCACATTCTCTCACTTCATAAACGCTACCATAAATCTAAATAAGGAAGTTTATTGTATGAAGATACCCACACACACACACACACACACACACACACACACACACACACACACACACACACACACACACCAGCATTGTCGCCTTCAGATTTTTTCAGATCGACCTATCTGTCAATAAAGTCAAAGTTGAGTCGATAAGTTTGATGGCGTTGCACAGACACAGCGAAGGAGCAACTATTTATTAAAGTTCTCTGTAGCATTAACAGTCAACATGACAATTAAACAAAACAAAACAAAGACTGATGCCTTGAATTTTCTGGTCAATTTAAGTGTACAACAGAAAGTGGAAACAGCTGAAGCCGTGGCAGCCACGCAGCGTCCTCTGGACTGGACGACTCTCTGCAGTGCTAGCGTTAGCCATGTTAGCTAGTAGATCTCATTTTAGATGCCATGCAGAGTGCTCATACTGTTATTGTACATAAACACCGACTTGAACATTGTGCAAGTCACTGTGCGGTCTAGAGTGCGGACTGTTTGAGTGGTCTAGAGTGAATTATCGGCATATATATGGTACACTATGTGTCTTCTTGTGGTCCTCTGTTAAGATTCCCCTCCACGCGTCAACATTGCCACCCTTTTGGTGTTAATGACTATAATAATTGGTTATGCCAAGGAATGCATGTCAATGTAAGCCAATCAGAGGCAGAGATTGCATTGTGTACACGAGCACGCACACAGAGAGAAGAAAAAATTTATTTCATGAAATGAATATAAAAAGTGTGTAAAAAGTGAAGAAACCTTACTGCTGTTTTTCTCAGGAAGTTAGTTCTGATACAACCATGTGAACTATGTTTATTATATTAGGACTGTGCAGTTATTTATACGAAAAGCATTCATATAAAAAGTGGAGGAGGAAAAATAAACTTTCTCCAACCTTTGCTCCAAACTTAATAAAAGCGTGGGAGCAGGTGCTCCAGTTTTCTGGTGCCTATTAACCCTGGTTTTTCTGCAGACATCTCACACCATGCAGCACCATTCCTACCAACTCCCCACAGACTGGAGCAGACCATTATAATTAGGTCCAGTCTGTCGTGATCACCGTAAGCAGAACCAGCCACTTCCAGTATTTCATCCCCTGTGACTGCGTGCCTGGAATTGTTCACCACAAACAAGGTCATCACCCATCCCGAGCCTCGGTGAGGAATGTGACTAGCAGCATTCTCATCAGGAATGGCTGACCAGTCGTAGCAGCGAAAGCCCATCACTGGCACTGCAGGTCATCTCAGATGGCGACGGACATGTGCGGTGGACGATGTTGTCACACTTTCAGTTATGCAGAAACACACTATGGGGTGAAACAGGGCAGTCGTCGGACACCATGTCATTACTAGCAGGGCCCATGCACGCCCATACATCATGATACAACATCAGCAATATATTTGTGACTAATCTCAGTATCATTGACAGTGAACTCATGATGAAGCCTCAAAGGCTTCTCTCTCTCTGTATTTCTCTTTATCTCTCTCTCTCTCTCTCTTTCTCTCTCTCTCTCTTTCTCTCTCTCTC
>JBBJLR010057892.1:0-11464 GCA_037577145.1 Brachypetersius gabonensis
AATGTTGCTAAGCTTCAGGTAAGGTCAGATTCTTCCTGTCATCACGCAGTTCCTATAAACGAGTGCTTTAAGATAAACAGCAGGAACGTATCTATGATCAAACAAGCCTCTTAGCATTTAAATCAGAGTCAAGGAGGTGTGAGCAGTTTGAGCTTCAGTGACAGATAAAAATCATTGGACATTTTCTGGACGATAAAGAAGATCTGTACTGATATTAAGAAAATCAAGGATGTTATATATCAAAGCTATATAATAGGGCTGGACAAGTTAATGCACTGTTATCGCATTAATGCAATATTTACTTAACATCGACAATTACTTGACTGCGTGTTAAAACAGGTTTTTAAAAAAATACCTTTATTTTGAAAGTTTGTTTTTTTTGTGTGTGCTATAATGCTCTGGACTCTGAGGTCAACTTTTTTTTCTATTACAAACTAGATAAAACGTGAAGGCCCTGCAGTAGCAAATAGCTTTGATTTTATATTTGATTTTATTACATTAATGTTTAATTTAAGATCTACAAGAAATCTTTAAACTGTGACTGTGTAACTGTGTTAAAGGGAATGCTGCTGTTAAAATCTCCTTATTTGTTTAAAGTGTTTGTAAACCAAATGTTTTTGTACTTTTGTTCATAAAGCAGTACATTACAAATAAATACACTGGCAATACACTGTTTGGAATTAATTATTCAATTTTGCGTATAACAATGTGATTAATCTCGATTAAAAATTGTAATCGTTGCCCAGCGTTAGTATATTTGAATGAGAACTTTATTTCTCCTGAAGGAAATTGCTTAATATATTTGTTTATTAGTTTATTTTTAAGACTCAGATTTAGCTACTTATTTATCAGACATGATTTTGAATGCAGTTCCATCTGCAGCACCTGTTTTAATTAAATGAAGATCTAATTAGATCAGATTAACTGGATATTGGGTAGCAAGTGTAAATTCTGGCCTTCCTGAAGAAGACGTCTGGAAATGGTAGAACCAACCCATATCATATCAAACTGTATTGTTAATTTATCTGTATTTACTATGTTTGTATTATGTTTTTTTTTTTGCAAATATGTTCTTGATGCTCTGATAAACATCTTTACACACAATTTGCCCAGATGCCTAAGACTTTTGCGCAGAAAGTCATTTAGTCACATGACACGTTTTATTTATTTTAATGTAAGCTGTGCCTCATGCAAAATTATGACACAAACTTTTTTTTTATTTCCATTTCCATTTATGGGATTTAGGAGACACTTTTCGCCAAAGCAACTTCCATTCCCTAACTACAAGGGACAGTCTCCCTGGAGCAACTTGGGTTTCAGGGACCCAGTGGTGGTGCTGAAGATAGGAATGTAACCCATGACCTCTTGGTCCAGAAGCAAAGGCACCAGATTAGGCAGAATATGTTTTAGGGTCTTCTCTGAGGTGTGGACCAGGGGTGTTCAAACTTTTGGGTCCAATATAAATGTTATTTTTGCTTGTGGGAGCTGCAACATTTTACCTTTGTGGGGATCCCCCTGAATTATGAACTATGCAAAGCTCCGAAACTAAAAAGAAACTTGTTTATGCAAGTGTGGCAAGAGTTATTCCTGTCTCAGCTGTAATACTTTTGTAGCGAAGGTGAAAGCAGACGCATTCAGGACAATTAAATAAGACCCAGTGCTCCAGGAGAGAAGGTTTGAGACTGCTGGGTGGACACTTGGTTCCACCGAAAGTAATTTCACCAAGCCTTCATTCAGGTTTTTTTTTTTTACATGCTAGCAGGCACTGATTGAGCAAATTATAATCAATAGCAAGGATCTTCACCACCAATCTAGGCCGGAACATTACTCAAGTTCCACAAGGCGTCTTCCCCCGATTGCTTTTTAATATGCAAATCAAGGGTAGACAAAACACTGCGTACTTTTTTACGTGATTCAACAAGAAGACAATTCACTTAAGACCCAAAATAGATATTTCCACCAACACAGCTTTGTGAAAACAAGTGCATCAATTTGCACGGTCCTGTAGTTTTATCGCCTGAAACTGAAAGCCAACCTCTCATTTCTGTCGAGGTCTTTCAGGAAGGTGCTGTAGCAGTAACATCCTCTAACAGTGTGTTGCTGAAGTCGTAGTGGAAAGAACAGGCATGACTGACTTCAGGTAAGCTGTAGGAGTATAGAAACACAATCTGCCACATCAGAGGGTAAAAACACCAGACACTTTTTTCAATACGGTGAGTTCGGTGAGTAATATCTGAACTACAAAAGTCATTGTAGTGGTGCGAAAACTTCGATATGACATGCAGCGGATTCCCCTAATTACAGTAAATTGATTTCATGATGTTCTCACGTTTCGGTGGACTGTGGGAATTTAGCACCAAGATGCAGTCTCATTAATGAATCAGTTTTTAGGCTGAAAACCTAAGTTGTGATTTGAGCGTTTGAGATTCCTTGTTCTAGGCAACTGATCATTGCCAGGCAACCGGCAAGAGTTCTTATTGCGGAAACACTGCTCGTGTTTACCTCTGAATGGACATTCCAAACCCAAATGGGATGATGACGAATTCCGAATAAGCACAAATTTTGTAAACAAGTAAATTCCGGTTGTGCTGCTTTTCCGATTGTGCCTATACACATCAGTGACCACTGATGAACGATGATCAACACAGACAATACAACATCAAATGAACCATCTTCAGTACTTTTACCTCTGCAAGGTGAACCAACAAGTTAGTTGTGTCCAATAGAGTGGATAGTAAGAGCTTTTCCTGCCATAAGAGTTTTAATAACAAAACATACTTTTCAGTAAAAAGAAAAATGAAATGGTTAAAATAACCTTCATTGAGTGCCACCTTGGTTGAACCTCTGGAAAGTATGAACATGTTTATTCTTAGATTACAAGTGATGGTATTCAAGCCAGAAAATTGGGGCTAACCACATGGACAGAAACAGAAAGGGTTTATTCATCTCAGAGAAAAAAACAAGTCTGTTCAGAACCCAATCGTGACTAAAACAAGAGTCATCATTCGGAAAATGATGCATATGTAAATATGGTCAGTAATGAGCTGACATTTCCTCATTACTGAATTCTACATCTGAGCTTGTGACTTTTCCATCTGTAGTAGAACAATCTTCAATCTATTTTGGAAGCGACACTTGTAGATTTTTTGCTCTTCCAAAACATTTGAGCCCATGACCACATTGTGAGGTGAAAAAGATCACATGACTTTAACTTTCCACAACAGTGCCCATAACAATCAAACTCTGCAGTTTGGAAACCTCAGCAAAATATGATCACTGCTTTGCAGGCATATATTTAACCTTCTTGGTTTTGTCTTGTATGTCGGTATTGGTTTGGTGGGGTGTAGTTTCAGGTCGTTTGAGTTCCAGGCTTGGTAAACCTCCTTGTGGACCCAAGTTTGAGTGTGGCTAATACATCTACTGAGTTTGGGAAAGCCCAGCCAAGCTAAGCACTCAGCTCCAAATCCAGTTATCTATGACCTTCCTATATCGCCACATTAAAAACCCAGTTTGAACGTAGGACCCAAACACAATGGTTCTTTTAAATATTTGCACTTTTACTGCACTTTTAATTTTCTTTTATGTATTATTTACCTCTTTTATCCCTCTCATTTTTATTTATTCTTAGTTTATTTTCCATTTCTGTAAAGCACATTGAATTACTTTCTGTGTATGATAATGTGCTCCATAAATAAACTTAACCTTGAAGTTGAACAGTAGAGGCCCACTGTATAAGAAACACCCTACAATTGAGGAGAAATTTTTGAGTACGGTTGAAAACCACAAGCCATGGTTTGACACCTTTGCAAGTGCACCTTTCAGTACATGCTCGAGAAGAGGCTGAAAAAAGTGTGTTTAGAACCCATTTTAACATAAATTCCAATCCATGGAATTTCACTTTCCATTTTCAACCTGACCCTTAATGTGCAAAAGTTTCCAAGATGTGTCTTGTTTTGATTTTTGATAGTTAGTCCAAGAGCACTGGACTAACTGTTCTAAAGAACAAAACAAGACTACAGGACATTGATAGCTGAAAACAACAACCATTCATGACCAAAAGCTACATTCAGAATGAAAAGGCCAAATGTCACAAAATGTATTCTGACTGATTTAGTGTGGTGAAAAGACTTGGTATAGTTTTTAATAAACACTACGTTTTTTATTGTATCTAATAAACAATTCACAATCCAGTACTTTATAATTCACAATCCAGTTTCAGATTATTTATTCATTTTATTATTTTTGAAAATTGAGTCCCATGTAGCTGAATTTAAGCAATTAAAACTATGAGTATATTTTTTTTTTTGCCAAAAGACAAGATATTGGCTCAATTTTTGGATTGATGTTATTCATTAGGTGACACTACTCGATAAATGAATTGTGATGAGCTAGGGTCGCGCACCTGCCAGAGGCTAATTTGCCATACACATTTTCAGTCATCAAGCTTTTGCCCAAACAGTACTTTGTTTGGGCAAAAGGGACAGATCCACTGTTATGTTTCCCCTCTCTAGGCAAGCAGGCAGGCTTCATGCTATTTTTCCCTTTTATTTTTAAAGCAGTGTAAATTAAACCGGCACAAGCCCCCTCCTGGGAGCTCCTGCTGGTACGAGATCACTCCGGAAAGCCCCTCATTGTCCTTGGAGGCAGAGCCTCCACCGGGAAGCCCCTCAATGGGGAGCCCACCTTTTTCTTTGTTGGCAGCAGCCCCAATGTGTAGCCCTGCCATGTTGTCCTGCATGGAGACCCCTCCGGGGATCTCCATCGCATAGTCCTGTCTGGAGCTCACCAAGAGCCCCTCGCTTTCTCAGGTGTGGAGCCCTCGCCGTGGGCCCCACTGATGCTTTCTAATAGCCCCTCACTGCTCTCAGTTGTGGAGTCCTCACCGCGGGCCCCACCGATGTTCTTGGAAAGCCCCTCGCAGTGTTGCTGCGGAAGGCCTCCTCCTGGAAACACTTCTGTGGGCAGCTCCTTCCCTGGAGCACCCCTATCACCTTTGCTAAGCTAGCTGAAGCTATGGAGCTAACTGAAGCTGCTGGGGTAGCTGATACTCCTGACCCTGCACTAGGGCAAATCAATCCACTAGGCTCTTATCTAGGGCTCACCAAACCACTAGGCCCTGCACTAGGGCTAACCAATTCCCTCAGCCCTGCAGTAGGGCTAACCACAATACTAGGCCTTACTCTAGGGCTAAACAAATCCTTAGGTCCTGCACTGCTACTTGGGGCTGGTAGGGGTATAAGTGGCTCCTGTAACCAGCCCTGCGGCTCCGAGCAGATCCTCCTGTTCAGGGTTTCCTGCTCTACCCTGTGCTACACCACCCCAGCTAATGGCTAAGCTACCTGGCCTCACAGCTAAGCTACCCGGGCTACCAGCTGAACTACCCAGGCTAACAGCCACTACCGGCTGTGGGCTACCTACTATAGGCCCTAGGCCTGCAGATTTCAGCTGGGGAGCAGACATTGGGGGCTGCAGCCGTCTTGGTTTCAGTATCGGCAGCAGTCTTCTCTGGGGTGTGGGCACCGGTTACTGGGGTTCAGGCTCTTTGGTGCTCATGTGCGCCACCTCAACGTGAGGGTACACAGCCTCCTCGCTTTTCGTGTGCATCACCTTGCCGAAGCTCATGTGCACAGCCTTGATGCAAGGATACTCAGCTCCCTTGCTTTTCGCGTGCGCAGCCTCGATGTGAGGGTACACAGCCTCCTCGCTTTGCATGTGTGGAGCCTCGCCGATACAGGCTGGAAGTGAGGCTCGCTCTTCCTCGAGCTGGTTCCAGCTTACCTTACTCCAGAGCCCCTGTAGCAGCAGGGCAGTGAGCGCGAGGATGAGTTTCTTCAGGGCGGAACTCCTTTCTTTAAACAAAGGAACAAGCACATAAGCAAATAAAAGCGTTGGTAATGGTGGACCGACAACTTAAGTCCACCATAACTGAACTTATATATACTTATATATATCATCCCCAAACGCATTCCCACCCATCACAAAACAAAAACCCTTAAACCCCAAATGAAACCCAGCGGATTACACCAAACAAATCCCCACACACATAAACTGAAATAATGGCGACTCCTACTGGCCGTCCACCCACATAACCTCTGACCCTTACAAACATCTAGGGACAAAAAAAACTCTTATTCCGTATCAGCCATGTGGGGCCACAAGTACACCAAGTACAATGTGGACTGGTGAAGTCTAATGAAATGCGACTGAAATGGTGGATCAAATATGTAAAAAATTTAATAAAAGCATGGTGTTTTCTTGATTTAACAATGAAACATTAAGATTTCACTTGTCATTCTTTAAAGCCTTCCCTTTGGAGTGGGCCATTACAATGAAAAATATATTTTAAAATCATGCAGAAATGATTTTTGTTTATTTCAAAACATTCAGCATATTTGTATATCAAAATTTATACATTTTTTTGCCAAATGTCCAAAAATTCATTGTCTTTTTTTTAATTCATCTGAAGATTATTATATTTAATAAAAATGTATGAAGAGCTCCAAAGAGAGAAAAAAAAGCAAGCAAAGTGACACCGACGTCTATTTTTTATTTTAAATTTAAACTTCTATTAAAAGTGAGCCGTGCCTGCACAAAATGAAAATTACCATTATTCCTCGCTCTCTCTCTTTCTCTCTCTCCCTCTCTTTTCAAGCTGCCGCCAGGGAGGAGCGATGACACGTACCCACGGAGAACATGGCAGGTCTAATAAGAAATGTAAGTAGAGAAAGAATCAATTAAAGCGCCGCTGACCCTGGGTGAATGCGGCCCTGCTTGTTCAACAAGGCCGCCCGCGGGCCATGTCCAATTTCACTAAATGAGAACGAAGCGGAAAAGGCCTGCGCTGCATCAGATAAAGGGCCATTTATTATCACGGCAAACCGAAGCCTGTACTCCGTAAATACATGAGCTGAATGAATCTGCCACGTCAGCGGCACGCCGCAAATGGTATATAACCGGTAAACTGTGTTGGGCTTTAGACAAATTTGCATTTGTTGGTTTAAAGATGAGTCATTGCTGCCCAGACTGATCCCCCTCCTCCCTTCCTCAAAGAGAAAGAAGGTGCGTAGCAGGAGGAAGCCTGCAGATGACTACCTCCCATCCTCCCCAGCCTCAAAAGTGGCATAAATCAGCTGTGACATAACGTTACATCAGTTTCAGTCCACATAACGTGACATGAAGGAGTTCAATAATATATGTTTTACAAGGGTTCAGCAGAGACTCCTGCTCTCAGCAGTGGGAGGCATTCGAGCGGGCCTCCTAATTGGATGGTTAGATGGATTTGTATTTGCCATGTTTGCAAGTGGAGAGAGACGGCGAGTGACAAACGTTCAGACATACGGAATTCCTTGCGGAACGCAGCAGAGAATTCCCCTGCTTTGGTGCAAAACGGCCCAGATTAGTGGAACACCTGAGAAAGAGCAGGGAGGAGACGGCGAAGGCACCACGAGAGGGAAGAGGGAGCTAATGAAAAGTTTGATTGTCTCAGTTGTGCAGCGTTTAAGAAAACAATTTATACACGAAATTAAAGAGTGCATGCAGTCCTCCTCATTTGGCCATAATTAAACAGTCGGCTCTAAATGCTGCGTTCCACAACCAAACGGCCGTCTGCAACAAAGACCAAAATAAAGTTAGTCCCACGAGAGGAGGACAAGATCGGATCCTCCTAAATGACAGCTGACGGCCTCCGGAAGACAATTAACTTTACAATTAGGACAGCATCTGACTATTGTTTGAGACTGAACGAGAATTAGCTGAGAGATGATGTTATTAATTAAGGATATGTACATAAAAAGAGAGAGTATACAGCGTATGTAGATAGATAGATAGATAGATAGATAGATAGATAGATAGATAGATAGATAGATAGATAGATAGATAGATCAATAGAGTTACTTATGTATAAATAGGGGTGGGCGATACATAACGATATGAGATTGTGAAGACAATCTATGTACAGACAATCTGCCAAAGCAGAGAGATTGTAGTATCTAGTTCATACTTAACTGCAACAGCAACACAAAAGTATTTGAAAGTACTTACATCCAGAGTGTGAATTACCCCACCATATTTGGGCGGTACTAATTTCATAACACTTCTATGACCATTATGGTCCGCTACCGCGTCAATACAAATAGTTGCCACCAGGGGGGGTCTGGGTCTTGATCAGGGGGTACAGTACCCCCCAATACCCCCCCCATAATTCCAAACATGCTCGTCCCGGACAGTAGATACAGATCCTCCAATGCGCTGAAGATGCTCATTACTCAAAGATTTTTATTTGAATTTTTTGTTCCACCTTAAATACTTAAGGTGGAACTTCTTAAGGTGGAACGAAACCAATTGTTGCTGGAACATGGCCATCGAAAATGAAATGAAAGCCACGCAGTACTTCATTTTTTTTTTCGTCTGAGAGAAAGCGTAGTCTTTGCAGTCAACAACACATGACTTGCCTCTGCATGTAGACACAGCGCTCGGCTTATGTGTGCCCTAAAACTAGCGACAAAATGGTGGATCTTCAACTTATCTGGTGTTGGGGTGCAGCAGAGCATGCTGTAACATATACGTTCACGGGAACAAAGCGCATTTTACGCCTTGATCAATGTATTTTCACCCCAATTTTTTTTCCTTAATTAATAGCGGAGGATTGTTTATTGTGTTTTGAGTGATTATTGTCCAGCTGGGCGGAGCCAGTTTTTGCCAATGCAGTGGACAGGCACGTCTGAATTCAGCACATAAAACACAAGCTAGATTTTTTTTCTCTGGTACATGAATCTTCAAAGTCTTAGCTTTGAAATGAGTCCAACCGCTAACAAAAATAATTATTTTTGAGCTTTTAAATTTCGGAGCTGCAAAGACCCAATATGGCCGCTGAAGGGTGACAAGCAAGAGGCTAGTGGGTGGGGTCTCAACAGATGAGGGGTGGTTCTATGCAAATTCTATGCAAATTGACCTAGTGCAGGGCTGGGCAATTCATTTCTACAGGGGGCCACATGAAATATGTGAACTGTGTTGAAGGGGCCGAACCAACGATAACTTGAACTTAATTCTGCTCAATATTCATGTACTCTCTTTGTAAAAAGGAGCAAATTATACATTTTAATAAGCTGCTACTGATAATCAGAAGTATACGATGTATATCTATTTATATATATACAAATTATATTCAGTAAATATTTATGTAAATGTAAGAATTGTGGTGTAGGTCAAAGAGGAAAATAATCTAATACAGTTTACCTCGTTAATCTTCAAAAAACAGAAAATGTGTTTTGCAGTATATTACATATAAGCAACTGATCAACTTTATACAAAAAGCAATTAATGCTTTTGATGTTTTCAGTTCAGTTTACTTGTGCAGTGAGAAAAATACAGTCTGTCTTGGGCTTGAACAAGTACTTTAAAATCTAGCTGAATGTCTGAAGTGGCTATGCAACAGCTGAGAGGTGATCATCAGTAATAGAGGATCTGTATCTGGATTTGTTGAACTTCATCACTGAGAATGTCTGTTCACAAATGTAGGTAGATCCAAAGAAGATTAGAATCCTCTGAGCATGTCTCCTCATGTTTGGAAAGTTCTCCTCTTTGAGTGAAGAGTAAAACTCTAGCAGTGGGACTGACCTAAAGTGCTCTGCCAGAAGTGTGTCAATGAACTCCATCTGAACATCACTGGGTGCATTATACACACTGCAGGTGAAGGGAGAAGAAACTATTTGCATTTCGCTTTCAACTGTTTTGAAGTCTTGAAATTGTTTTGAAAACTCACAATGCAGTGCTTTTAACATGGATGAGTACCTGTGGAGGTGATCAGCTGATGGTGTGGCTTCCTTCAGTGTTGGCATGTGAGTGAGAATATTGTCCCAAATTTGGCTTGAGAGAAGCTGCAATGTTTACATGAAAGCTATCACTCCACTGTACATTTCATGCACAAAAAGGCCTTGCATTGCAATTTGATATTCAATTCATTCATCTGAGCAGTCGCATCTACAGCAAAACCATGGTCTACCAGCCAGTCTGCATCTGAGGGATTGAGTTGAGGGATGCCATTTCCCTTCTTCACACAGAACTCCTGGACCTCCACTCTCAGGTCCCAGAAGCCTTTCAGCACTTTTTCCAGGCTGAGCCACCTGACAGCTGTGTGGTAGCTTATGTCACGATGTTCAGTCTCATTTTCCTCCAAAAGTGCAACAAACTGTCTGTGGATCTGCTCTCGCTCTGATAAAGTTTTTAACTGTTTTAGTTACAACATCGACGACATGGTTCATTTTTAAAACCGACTTACACAACACTTCCTGATGTATAATACGATGCAAAAATGCAAAAATTCTGTCACTTTATCCTGCATTCTTTTCAAAAGTCCAAGATTTTTCCCTGTCAGTTTTGGACAGCCATCTGTTGTCACACCTACCAGTTTGTCCCATTTCAGTCCCAACTTGCATTTACCGCCATTAAGAAATCACTCCCTGCTGTTGTCCCTTTCATTGACTGCATGCCTGCCAGCTCCTCCGTGGTTTTGAAGTCTGCAGTGATCCCACGTAAGAAGATGAGTAGCTGGGCAGTGTCACGTACATCGCCGCTCTCATCCAGAGCCAGGAAAAAACAGTAAAGTTAACCGCGCTGTACTTCAGCTGAAGCTCCAGATTTCCCGCAATGTCCTTTTATAACTAAAGTGAGTTTTGCATAAAAGGTGCTCTTTAAGTGTATTTTATTTTTATTCATTGTTTTTTATTGCAGTTAAAAATTTGAAGATTATTTTGATCTTGTAACATTAAACTAGAATGTGTTTCATTTTTTTTTCTAAATGTTCAAAATATTTTCTTTGAATAAATAAAATATCACAAGCAACACACTAGCCTAGTATTTATACATTGCATAAAAGTCCTTTTTGTGGAAACCAGGTCCAAATGGAGTGTTAAAGGTTGTCAACTCCTGGTTTATATTGACCTCATTTTATCTATCTTTTGTGGTTCTGATAAATGCCTAAAAACAATGCTGGAAAAACATGTTCCTAAGTTGATGTTTTTTTTATAATCACATTTTAGACACAGTATTGATCTTTATCATGTTAAAATAACTGTGTTACAGTAATAGTTTAAGAACTGTACTAGTCTTTTGTTGTTTATCATAAACATTTTTGTTTGAGCTCGAGCTCTTTGAGCTCGAGTCCAAGTCAAGTCTCAAGTCTTTGAGTGGTAATGTTTACAAACTGCGACTCTAAATGTGGGATGTTTGAGCTCTAAATGTTGAGCTCTGAACGTTTAGAAGATATGCTAATTAGCCACGCCCCGTCATTCCAATTTGCTGTTCCTTAGCAGGGGCGGGGCAGTGTGCTGTGATCTACCCTCGCCAACATGGAGGATTTGCCTTAAATGATCTTAAATCTAAATGTTAATTATGAAAAATATATCTCCACTCTAAATGTGAAACTCCACAGTTAGATGGGGCTCGGTGACCTCTTTCCAACGACCCC
>JBBJLR010057912.1:0-11464 GCA_037577145.1 Brachypetersius gabonensis
ATATTGAGATCTGATGTATCTAATGTGTTTCTTTAAAGTGTTCCTTTAATTTTTGTGAGCAGTGTATATATATATATCATTACGCACTCCATACTTCCTCTAAAAGGTGAAATGAATAAGAACACAAGTGATCCAAGATTTGATTTCAGTTCTATAAGGGGTTATGATTACACACACAACTTTATGTAAAAAAAAATGCTGCAGGTGTTTGGAAAATGCTTGGGGGACTCAATTTTACCTTGAAGCTAACTTGACAATATTATCACTTGTTGATACACATTGTTATGTGTATATATAGGGGGGGGGGGTGTTGGTGTAATACTTGTGTAAGAATAATATTTACTCAACTTTTTTTTGTGGCTATATTTTGGTTTCTCATGCTTAGATTTTTACCTCTGGCTTCTTATCAGCCATGTATCAGTAGCATGTTCATCCTTTCGCTTCAAGATAATTGTTCTTGTTTATAAAACTCCAGCTCCTCCCTGCTACCCATCAGTGCAGGGCCTCTACGTTTGTTTACTTCCATTTCCTCTGAAGACCCGGTCAGAGAACCGCATTCAATGGTTCATCTCCTTTTTTAAGTAATTACAGACCCTCTTCCTCTCCCTCCTCTCCACATATGGGGTTTGTGATTTTCCTGTGTGTGTGTGTGTGTTTGTGAAAGAGAGAGAGAGCGAGAGAGAGAGAGAAAAGATATAGTTTCTTCTTGTTCTCATACAACAGGTGTGTGGAGTGGCGCTGTGGGTGGAGGGGAGTGTACTACAGACTTTATTCCTTCACTACATCACTGTCCTCCCCATTCTGCTCAGTATGACCCCCAGCTCCCGCTCAGAATGGACCTCCAGCAAGGGAATGCAGTCTGGACTGTGGTGCTACACATACACACACACGCACACACACGCACAGTAGTAGACATTATGCACACACCCACTTAAACATTTATTGCATGCACATTTTAATACAGAATCTACATACATAAGGCCATATCTCACACACACATTTTGTACACATAGCTATACCCATCATTATTTCTGAATTGATGAGTTTCTTTCATCTGTCAGACTCAATCATACTCTCTTTCTCCATGTCACTATCTTTCTACTCCTTTCTCTTTCTTTACCTGCACCTTGTCTCTCACTGTCCTCTCTTGTTGCTTGACTCTCTCTCCCCCTCCTTCTCTCTCTCTCCCTCTCCCCCTCTTCCTCTCTTTTCTCTCTCTCTCTCCTTCTCTCTCTCTTTTCTCTCTCGCTCTCCTTTCTTTTACTTTCCATTGGTTGTCTTCCTTTTCAAAATCTGTTCTTCTTTTAGCACTATTGCCTTTCCCTTTCCTTCCCGTTTTCTTGTTTCTGACTGCTTCCCTTTTCGCTCTGCTCTGTTTGACAGGCAGCATCATGGCTAAAGAAAAAGGCAGGGTATGTTTTGTGGAAGAACATGAATGAACGTGAAGGGCTGTCTCTTTTGTGTGTGTAATACAATATCCCTCCTTTGCATGCGCTCTGTGTACCGTAAGTTTGACGGAGCAGCCAGAAATCAATAATGCCAGCCTGGTGAAATCCTGCCCCTCCCTGCAGTGTTTTACATTCGGATAATCTATTCAATTTACATGATTTAAATGTGTACACCTGATACTGTATATATCATATAAAAACTGATCCTTCAACACAATTGGACTTGGTTTTGGCAATAATGCATTTTTAAAAGCAATTTTATACATTTTGTCCACGTGAAAACGATTCACGTGGCAGTCTTATGGAGCCCCGGGTCGACAGCTGGAGAGCCTATATTTGGCATAAACTTCACCTCCAGGCATGTGTAACTGTCCATCAACAAGTGAAGGGCTTCAAACGATGCTGGGGCTTTTACAAATATGCTCCACAGTTGAGAGGATAATTATAAACAATTGCGTTAAAGAGGGACTAAAATAACAGCTGGGTAAAATGTTCCAAATGACACTAACCCTGGATAAAGGGCATGTCAGACGTCCACTGCTGCTCCGACTGGTACAGTCACAGGAAAATGACACATTTCTGTTCAAAGAAGGAACACAAAGAAAAAGCATGTTTACTTTAAGGAAGTGATCCAGATGCTCCATTGTACTTGTCTGTGACATACGAGAACTCCGTGGCCTTCTTGATGGTCATGACATCTGGTTGTGTATTACATTTTAATAGTGTTTTTCATCTAACATTTTTAAACTTGTACCACGTCTTAGATATTAATGAAGTAGCAAAATAAAGGGCAGTGGTTCCCAAGCATTTTTCCTTGAAGCTCCCCTTGGGGGTCCTGGCTTGCCTGTGACCAAGACAAGCCAGGACCCTCAACTCCTACACCCCCGCCCCCTACCTACCCACCCACCCCCCGCCGTAGACGCGCAAAGAGAATAATATGATTACAAACTTTTATTTGCAAAAAATAAACTGTGGTTGTAGATTTTTGCTCTTATATTCTTATACACACACACTTTTACGTTTCTCTCTTTAAGAATTTTTTGTATACAATTCTAATTTTGGTACACTCAATTCAGTCAAAATTCTACGCACCCCCTGTGATCTCTAGCGCCCCCCTAAGGGGGGCCCGGACCCCAGTTTGGGAACCACTGCTCTAGGGGGTACTCAGCCCCAGTCTGAAAAACACTGAGCAGGGTGACTGATTTCTTGACTGAAAATGTCGAGTGCAAACCAGACTTAAATTAAAATATCCTAAAGGAAAATGTAATAAAACACGCACAAAACATAGAAAACACTGTCCTGTTTTAGTTTACAATGACCAAGTGTATTCATTCCCCAGGTTCAGAATCAAATGGTGTTTAGTCACTGTGCCGCTCGTTGCTGGAACAAGCTGCCCATCAGTATCAGAGCTGCATCAACTGTTAGTTTAAAAAGCTGTTAAAACTGTACAATACTCCTCTACCACCTTTTAAATATATAAATATATTTATATATTTATATTTAAATATATAAATATATATAATATAATATAATTGCACTTTTTATTTTCTTTTTATGTGTTTTTTTTTCTTCTTTTATCCCTCCCTTTATCCTGTTCCATTTTGTTGTATTTTATATATATTTTCATGTAAATTTTCTGTAAAGTACATTGAATGACCTTTTATGTATGATAATGTGCTATATAAATAAAGTTGAACTTGAACTGAACCACAGACTGGAGATTGGAAACAAATCAAATATACATTCTGTTATTTTATACAAAAACTGAGTATATTTTCTCATAGATAAGTATCCCCATACTCTATACCAGGGTGCAGAACTCGTGTCTTGGAGGGCTGCTGTTCAGCACAGTTTGGCAGTTCCTCTACTCATACACTCCCACTAAGCCTAAAGGATAAACTAGAAGTGTCTGAGCAGAGAAGCGACTGCACTGTGTTGGACACAGGTCCTCCAGGACCAGGAGTTCCAGGATGTTTTGGGGTTCTTCACTGTATGATTTTGTTCTAACCCAAAACCTGTTGAGAAGCTCTGCACACTCTGTACAGTGTGCAGATTACAGCAGAAAGAGGAGATGTGCTACACATATTTGAAGGTCAGCTTTGACCTTGTTCCTCTGCACCTTGATTGACTGTGTAATTAAAAGGCATTTACAGTCCTCAAGGCTGCTTCTGTCAGAGAGGACCTTGGGGAAAATGCCCCCAGCTACACGCTGTCTTCCAGAAATCAAACTGCTCTGTTCTTTCAGCTTTTAAAAAGTGATTACAGAACAGAAATGTTCCTTCTGACACTCACTAGCACGTGTAACTCTTGTTTATTCCCAGTTTACAACTCAGTAATATATGATTTTTTAGTTAGTCAGATCATTTAAGCCAAACATCAAGTCTGGTCTATAGTTGCACAATATAACAACACTGGGCACCAATTGTTTTATGAAAGATCTGTTTCATTGCAATTTTTGATGTTTCTAAGTCAGGTTTTTCCTAACTTCGATGGTTCTAGAGATAAACATAAAATTATTTTATGTATAATTTTCATTATACGGTTGTAATACTATTATTTTTATATTAGTCTCACTGGTGTACAACAAACAAACAACATATTAATATGAAAAAGTTATAAGTATAACAAAAGACAATGTCAGCTAAGCTGCCAAGTTAAGTTTTTTCTAAAAATGACTTTTCCAACTAAACCCTTGCAACTACATGAAAATAAACATTGCCACTGAAATCAGTGATTGTATAAGAAACACTACAAAATGTAATGAAACAAATGTTTGTTGCCTGGTGCTATTAGTGGCTAACAGGACATAAATGTTTAAACTTGATCAAAAATGAGAAAAACAAATAGTTGGTATTATATTACTATACGTTAGCGCTAGCAATATTTAGAGCAGTTTTCTGGTGGTACACAACTTTTCACATTTTAGTACTTTTTTGCATTAACACACCTACTTCCGAAAGGTTTGTAACGCAGTTGTGACTAATTCGTTAGATCATGTGCGTAGGGAACAGTGAAAACTCCTGAAAACGGAGCACAGTGTCCAGGGTTGATTTAGAGATTTATGAGACATCAGACAACTTCACGTTGACTTTTGTCTAGCTAACAGAGTGAAATTCCCTCCTGATGCAGACTGTGAAAATGTCCGTTGTAAAATAAACATGAAGTGGTACTCCCTCTGTTGTGCTGATCAGCTTTCACCTCTGCCTGATCTTGTGTTGGGAAATATTATACATCCCATCCTGTCAAGCTGAGATCATAACAGTGTGAAGGTCTCATTAAATTGAGTGCTCAAATGCTGACAGCTACAAGCCTTTGGAATGACCTCATCTCATTCAGGTTTATATTTTTTCTGATTGAAGACTGAAACAGATGGCTGATATAACACTGGATCCACTTTGTAAGAAGCTGAAATGTCTCACTCAGCCAGCCACCTTCATCCCCAGGTTCTGCATTTTCCAGTCCTAAATTGGCCCTCCTGGAAGCAGTGCCTTAATTAAGAATTCATCCACACCGGTGGTCACAAACCCTGCTTCTGAAGATCTACTCTCCTGCACATTTCATCTTCAGCTCGGATCCAACACTCAGCTAATTAGACCGATGATGTGGATGAGAAATGTTCACTCAAGGTTGGAGGTGAACTCTGATGGTAGATCACTGGGAGCAGGGACTATACTACATATGCAAAGGTTGCCATACAACGTCATGCTTCCATGCTGCACTATTAAACCAAATGTCTTAATTTTACCCCTTAAAATTACTTATTTTTTATATTATCAGTCCTATACTGGAAATCAAGGAAAATGAAGGGGGGGGGGTGTGTGCACAGATTAAGGCTGATTCAGGAGTAAAACTACTCAGTTTTCCTCTTTTTCAAATTTGCCCCATAAATAAGAGAAACTCCCATAAATGCCTTAACTTCAAGATTAATGGGTTTCACACTCATGCCTTCAATCTAATTTTAAAGTAAAATTAAGGGGTTGGTCGCACAAATTAACAACCCCTTCGTTCAGATTAAGGGTAAAGCACATTTCAAGTACAGTGTTTAGTAGTGTAAGAGCAGCTCAGAATTTGTAGAAGTGATTATATGAGCTTTTCTGTTAGCAGGCTGGAGAGGTTGTACTAAATAGCTGAATGAAGATTACATTTTCACCTGCTTTCCTTGATTTTGCCAGAGCTGTAGCCATTGGTCTGATCTCTACGTCCGCCTGCAGAGCTGACTAACCTTAATTGCATCTCTTTTCTGAGTATCTCTTTAAACAACACTAGGTGGCTTTCACAATTCCTTTTATTACCTTTATATCGATATTTAATATACTGGCATAACATCAGCCCACACAGCCAGTTCAACAGCTAATAACGTTTACAAATAATAACGTATAACATCTAATAACGTTTCATTTGCTTGTCAAATCAGTATCGGTATGGTTCGATTTATGCAAAAATACACACAGATCATCGAGAGTCTGTCCCTTTAAACATAACTTGGTGAGAGAGAGAGAGAGAGAGAGAGAGAGAGAGTGTGTGTGTGTGTGTGTGTGTGTGTGTGTTTGTGTGTGTGTGTGTGTGTGTGACGAGCTGTAACTCCACAGAGCCGCAGTACAGGCAGGTTGCTGAAGTGAGCTGGCTGTGAAGCTGAACCGGATCGGTCCGTGTCTCTCTCCGTGTTCTGGTGGAGCGGAACCGCGTCTGGAGGAACTGTTTGGACCGGGACCGGGTCAGGGTCACTGGGCTTTCAGAAACCACCACCGTTGGAAGTGGACTGTTCCAGGCTCTGGTTAGGTCGGAAGGTATTCCTGTCACTGTCTTCAGCTCAGACTTCAGCCCATACCGAGCGGGGGCATGGAGTAACAAACACAAACGGACCTGCAGAGACACTATCGAGGGTTTCCTATCTGTTCACGGGCGTGGAGGACAGCAGCGTGGTCGGCTCGGGTCTCCAGAGAGCTACGGTGTGCTGAACAAGACCACAAGATGTCTGTGCCGGTAAGAAAATGGTCACATGTTCCTCTGGTCCTTTAGATGCTCGACCAAACTCTCAGAAATGCAACTCCGATTTGGAGCAACGCGTTATTACAGCAACATGTATCATACACACACACACACACACACACACACACACACACACACACACACACACACTCACTACGTACTTTAATACCCTCTCTATTGCTGTACACTCACTGCGTGTCTGGTTTCTGTCTTGGACCTGGTCTCTGGAGATGCTGGTGGTGTTGTGAGTCTGTATCTGCTCTGAAAACCGGCCTCCTGCTCGTAACTCTGCTCACAGGCTTCTGACAGCTGGACAGAGTCTGACCAGGGTTGGATTTCCAGAGCTGTTACTCTGCTTACACTGTACCAGAGAACACGAATAAATCCCGGTACAGGCAAAACTAAGGGAAAAAAGCCAAATAAAAATGGAACTTTTATATTTTTAAATGGGATGTGAGATATTATACGGGACGGGACGTCTGCTTATTTTGTTGTGCACACTATATATATATCCACACACACATACACACACACACACACACACACACACACACACACACACACATATATATATGTGTGTGTGTGTGTGTGTGTGCGTGTGTGTGTTTATAGCTGTTATAGCTGTCGAGTTGTAGACTGTGTAGAATCGATTCTGGTGATGCTGATCCTCTATAATACATTCTGGCTATGCTGTCTGCAGCTGGTTCTGTTGCATCCCTTGCTGAAATATATAGAGAATCAGCAGCTGGTGCCAGCTTTGGACATTATAGGGCTTTAAATCCTCCTTTTGCTCCAGCTGGGTGAGATTTAGTGAGCGGCCCTCAGGGATACAAGAGTTCAGAAGTTTGCCAATTACAGAAAGAGTGTGCTTCCTGTGTAGAGGGAGAACAAGGCCATGCACCTTATTTTGCTTTTCATCCGTATTCCTAAAAAATCCAATCTCTTCCATCCTGGACGAAGCCACTCCAGCCACACTGAAAAAGGAACTCCTCAGTACATCTGTTGATTTGTGTGATCACCTTCTACGCTGTTGCCACAGTAATCTTGGGGTGATTTTCTTGTCCAAATGCTAAGAAAACCCTTCCAATGAAATATCGGTAACGTGGCTGGGACTTTTGGGTACGTGTGTGAAGACTGTATGAATTTATTTTCCTCCACCTAATTGGGTAACATTAAAGTAAACAAATCTGTTGGGATATCACATCAATGCCGATTTGCTTCCACATTAGTTCATTCTTAATCAGCATGGAGGCAATTCCCAGTGGTTATTTGTTGTAGTTGTGTAATGCATGTTGGGTAGTGTAGTGAGAAAAAAAAAAACAAAAACACAGAAACAGTTACAAAATTGTGAATTCTCTGAAATCAGTGAGGTTGAGCTGCAGTACAGAATACTGTATTTAAAAATACCACAAGGATTATTAAATGCTGGGACAGGGGTCTGGTCTGTTTTAATAATTGCTAATTCAGTTAATCTTGAATTAATCCTGTCATTCTGTGGAAATATAACCAGTAAGTGAGTGTGTAAACATACTGTGTTTGCTGATGGTAATAATTTTACACACTGTACTGTATAAAATACTTTTAAATTGGACTGAATATAAACACTTTGTAAGGAAACCTACGGTTGGTCTGTGTTTGTGATGGAATGTGATATTCAGTAGTTTATAATAAATCATGTCATGCCAAGGTTAATATCACAATACCAGTACAGACACTGATACTTTTAAAAATCTTTTTTGCACATCAAAAGGGTATTTCTTTGTGATTTCTGGAATGTAAAGGGTGGTCGTAACCTAGAGTGTAAAACCCTACTTTCTACCATTGTGTCCTTGAGCAAGACACTTAACTCTCACTTGATCCAGAGGGACTGTCCCTGTAACTAATGATTGAAAGTCACTCTGGATTTCTTTTTTTAATGGGAAAAATGACATTTGCAAGCCTTTGCGTTGCTATATAAACTGGGATGTAGCCTGTGGCATTTGTAATTTCCATTTTTCACTCTTTCAGCATCAAAGAGATTTGGTTCCTTAACAAGATGCAGATTACTGTGAGCAGTATTGATATTTTCATGTGAAGATCAATCTTCAAAAAGAAACCCCTGTAAAAACCAATACCTGAGGAAGCAGGTGAAAAGTGAACATACCCTGTTTAGTTGTGTTAAACCTGGTTTTTCAAGGAGATGGAAAGAGAGGACTAATTGTTTTTTCACTTGGTGACCACAGTCTTGTTTGCCCCTGGCACCCAAAAGGATTCTCGAGCTTCATCTCCTTACCATTCCTCGTACCACTGGTGTTATTCTTCCTCATCTCACAAACTGCCACTCTGTCGCGGATTCACTTTCCATCACACGCTGTGGCAGAACATGTGGGGACTACATAATGGGGAGAGTGTGTCTTGTCTACAATGTTTCAGCTGTATCTTCTCACAGCTTCAAGACAACTTCACAGTTATGAGAAGCACGCAAGCCACAAAATGTCTTCAGGCAGTTTATTTATTCACTGACAAAACAATGAACCCGTGTGATACCTTGGGTGGTTATAAATAGAGTATTGTACCGCTGAAAGGCCATTTTTCGCAGTGTGTTGCTAGAATGCTGTTCGTTTATGGACAGCGCCAGTGTCTGAATGTAATGCGGAATATGTCTTGTTTTCGTGTTTGCCACATGCCTGGACTCATACGTATCCACAGGAATTCTTTTCGCATGTGTGGCCTCATACACGCTCATGCACATACCTTGATCCATATGAAAATGAATGAGTATTGATGGGAGCTTGGAGCATACATTATACATCAACCTCTAGTAGCTGCTCACTTTCAGTAGAAAGGCCTGATATTTGCCTTCAGGGTCATCACCAGAATAGCATATACCTACTTTGTCATTCATCCAACCCTGTGCTCCATCCCCTTATGGCCTGTGAATAAGTGGCCGCTTGGAGCCACAATCATTATAAGTCTCATTGTTTTTTGGATGGTGCATTGAGCTATTTACCAATATTAACCTCTCAAAATCTTATGCATGTTTCAAGAGGCTTCTGAAGACTTTTATTTTCTTAACCATTGATTTGTTTTATCCCATTACACATACTGTACTTCGTACTTTTAGCCTATCTGTATGACAGTAGTGCATTGTGCAGTATTAGGCTTCTCTCCTTCTCACATATTGTTGAATTATGATATCTTACAGCTTGTTGCCTTGCACTAGATATTCCTCTCTTGCTTCTTACTAATGTTTTCCACTGTTCAAGCTGGATTGTATGTTCCTCTGTTTTTAAGCACTTTGGCCAAATGAATAAATAGGTGTTTATTGTTATTGTGATAAATTGCATTATATATTACTTTGTAATTACCTTCAGCCATTGATTCAACTTTCAAATAATACCTGGTCACTAGTGGTCACGTTTTGGTCCTGTATTTGTTTTGATACATGGCAGGGCAGCCTAGAGGGTGTCTAACAAATTGCATATAATACAATAAGTTTATGTTATTGGGGTCCATAAGAAATGCGTAAATGTTCTAAACTAGGGCGGGAATCACTTACTTATTGATTGTCTTGATAATTATAGAAAATATTGATCACACTGAGAAGTATTTTTTTAGGTGTGCATTCTATCTTGGATTTTTTCACCCAAATCTGATGCAAATGAAAAGTGTCTGAATATGTTACTGAAAATTGCCTGTTGTTTTTTAGGTACAAAAAAGATAAATATTTATTATATTTATACAGATCTAGAATCAGTTCCCACCAGTGAATGGATAATAACAGGAAAAGCACAAGCTGATGCTGGATCTTTCATAGCACATTTTATCTCATGTTCCATAGCACATTTTATCTTTCTTTATGTTGCTTTATGCTTTATGCTGGCTTGACTCGCGAAGTTCAGTGCAGGCGACAGCAGAAAGTTTGCGTGCGCCCGACCTTCCTTTTCCCTGTAGCGGGAGGTTAAGCGGGGGCTTCTGTGGGGAGCGCCACAGCCGTTTCCACAAAGCTCGCTCTGAAGCCTGACATTTGGTGCTTGTCATAGATGATGCTCCACATACATATTCATAATCGGCGACGGAGGTGAGCCGTCGCATTTCAATCACGCCGTTACCCACCCTGGCTATTTGTGTGGAGTTGCCCTGGCAACTGAAAGCCACTAGCCAGCCTCGAATCCGTGTAGGCTACCTATTAGTTTTCTGGGAGATGTGGCTTATGCTGTGATAGCCCAGTCTGCAGCAAGGCTTGGCTGATGCTGTGCATGCAGTGAATGGGCAAGTGCAAGCTTGAGAGAGCATGGGGGATTGCAACATGCCTGCATTCCTTTAGGGATATCTCTTACACACAGTCACACATCAGCCTGGCAGCTCACATCACATACACTACACACATCTTTGTCTGTGTTTAGTGATTTAGGACCCTCATCCCACACAGACAGTTACCCAAGAAGTAGTGTAATCTGGTGGCCAGCAGATATGATGGTGTTTATATGCAGGTACAGATATAATGAATGTGGATACAAATATAAATATGGACACACAGCCCTTTGCGTCCTCTTTTAGTTAAAGAGCTCATACAGATCTGTTTCCTGTTAAAGAATGATGAATGCCCATATATGTGCAATGAATGCAATATATAAGACACACACACACATTGTCATTTCAGGAGAAATGTATGTGTGTGTGCGTGCGCATGTGTGTACGTGTGTGTTATTGTGAAAGGTAGAGCAATCTGCATGTTTGCATGGACCGTACATGTCTGCCGGAGGGTGATGGAAAGATACATCGAGTGAAAGGAAGGTGATGCCGTGTGTGTGTGTGTTTGTGTGTGTGTGTGTGAGAGAGAGAGAAAGAGAGAGAGAGCGAGAGAGTTGTGGGATGTTGTGGGAGGGAGACTGGTGTGGAATGAAAATGTGCCTGGGAGAATAAAAGAAAATCTGTGATATAATGTGGGGAGGGAATCCACTGTGTGGGGTTTGTGTTTGTGTTTGTGTTTGTGTGTGTGTGTGTGTGTGTGTGTGTGTGTGTGTGTGTGTGTGTGTGTGTGTGTG